>JAODKL010000095.1:2937912-2953878 GCA_026780765.1 Petrocephalus schoutedeni
GACCGGGGAGAGCGGGATGCAGACCGGGGAGAGCGGGATGCTGACCGGGGAGAGCGGGATGCAGACCGGGGAGAGCGGGATGCTGACCGGGGAGAGCGGGATGCAGACCGGGGAGAGCGTGATGCTGACCGGGGAGAGCGGGATGCAGACCGGGGAGAGCGGGATGCAGACCGGGGAGAGCGGGATGCTGACCAGGGAGAGCGGGATGCTGACTGGGGAGAGCGGGATGCAGACCGGAGAGAGCGGCCAATTGGCCACCTACTGCTCCTCCGTTCTGCTGCTTTTTCCCATTAGCGTGAGGCTAATGCCTGAGGCCCAATGTGACATACCGAATGTACGTAGAACACGTGGGAGCTTGGAGCTTCCTTAGTATGTCACCTGCGTGTGTTTGCATGGTGGGGGCATGGATTGCATGGATAGACACAGATTTCAGACATAGTAACTGTTGAATGATGACTTTTCCCCCCTGTGGCCCCCACCACCACTGTCACAAATCAGAACCCAGCCTCCATATGTGTCTGTGTCTTTATCCCATTTTGCATGCTGGCCAAATACCCCCCCCCCCCCCAGACACACATACACCACCCCCCAGGGGGAGGAAGTGCTTTGATGTACTACAACTTCAATGAGTGATTTGCGGGTTCCAGAGCTGGTGGGGGGGCTGGGGTGGGGGGTTACAGGCGTCAGATGCCTCTACGTGCTTACTATTATTGTCCTGTGGAACACGTGTGGTACTGGTCACCCTCAGTGCCCGGCAGTGGGTGGTGTTAGTGACTCTCAGTGCCCGGCAGTGGGTGGTGTTAGTGACCCTCAGTGCCCGGCAGTGGGTGGTGTTAGTGACCCTCAGTGCCCGGCAGTGGGTGGTGTTAGTGACTCTCAGTGCCCGGCAGTGGGTGGTGTTAGTGACTCTCAGTGCCTGACAGTGGGTGGTGTTAGTGACCCTCAGTGCCCGGCAGTGGGTGGTGTTAGTGACCCTCAGTGCCTGACAGTGGGAGGTGTTAGTGACGCTCAGTGCTGGCAGTGGGTGGTGTTAGTGACCCTCAGTGCCTGACAGTGGGTGGTGTTAATGAATCTCAGTGCCTGACTCTCAGTACCTGTCAGTGGGTGGTGTTAATGACTCTCAGTGCCTGTCAGTGGGTGGTGTTGGTGATTCTCAGTGCTGGCTGTGGGTGGTGTTAGTGACTCTCAGTATCTGTCAGTAGGTTTTGCTGGTGGCTCTCAGTGCTGCGAGTGGGTGGTGCTGGTAAACCTCAGTGCTGCGAGTGGGTGGTGCTGGTGACTCTCAGTGCCTGGCAGTGGGTGGTGCTGGTGACTCTCAGTGCCTGGCAGTGGGTGGTGCTGGTAAACCTCAGTGCTGTGAGTGGGTGGTGCTGGTGACTCTCAGTGCCTGGCAGTGGGTGGTGCTGGTGACTCTCAGTGCCTGGCAGTGGGTGGTGCTGATGACCCTCAGCTCCAGTCAGTCAATGGTGCTGGTGACTCTCAGGGTCTGTCAGTGGATGGTGTTGGTGACCATCAGCCCTGACGGTGGATGGTGTTTGTAAGCCTCAGTAGTGACAGTGCTACTCATCACTCAGAAGGTAGGGGGCAGGGCCAGAGGTAATTGCCTAACGAATGAGCCCAATCAAACCTCCATCTCATTCCCCAAAACTTCTACTCAGTTATTCCTGAAGCTGCAGGCAGATTTGCTGTCCTGCATCTAATCATCATCCTTTCATTAACCAGCCATCCAGTCATAACCAGAACCAGAGATGCTGACCAGGCAAAACAGGTTGCTGACTGGGGAGAGTGGGATGCTGACCGGGGAGAGCGGGATGCTGACAAGGGGAGAGCCGGATGCTGACCAGGGGAGAGCGGGATGCTGACCGGGGAGAGCGGGATGCTGACCGGGGAGAGCGGGATGCTGACGGGGGAGAGCGGGATGCAGACCGGGGAGAGCGGGATGCAGACCGGGGAGAGCGGAATGCACTGAACCTGATATTATTTTCATTGCAAATCGGTTTTATCATTATCTGTTAAGCGCCAGACGTTCATAACTGCTGGCCAACTGCTCAGTGCAATGCCAACCTGGGCTGTAATGGGCAATCACTTAGGAACCCATTTTAAACAGAACATAAATAAAGATAGTTAAAGCTTTAACATGTGATCTGTTTGCAACTGGCTGCCAGCTGGCAATGGGGGCAGGTTAGACCTTAACGTGCTTTAACCGCTTTGTCTGAATAGACAGCTGCTGGAAGGTATCCGAAAGGCTATTTGAAGATCTCCTTAAAGGAACGCCAGGCCACAAATCTGAGTAATCAGTCATTCAGTAGAAACATGGATATGGAAATATAGATGTCTATCCGGCTTTAATAGCGCGACTCCGACATAAAAGCACAATTTGGCGCAAAAACAGCACAGGATCCAGCATCCCAAACTCCACCACCAAATTTAACAGTAATTTGTCGTCAAATCTGAGGTCACCACTCACTTCCTAAAACGTTTCTTGTGGCTCGTAAATTACGCGCATCACCAGCTTAATCTAATGTTACACGTGACTGATCGACAAGGCGCAAAGCTCCTTTTTCACGAGTGAAAATTCACGGTTAAAATCCAAACATGCACGGTTTTAAATAGATGTCGGGATAACTGACTTCTTTTGTGTAATTATCTGGGGTAATTATTTATAACGACCTCGCTACCACAAACTTTCTTGCTCAAGATGTCAGTCAAGAACAAAAAGATACAAAACTGTCTGAGGAACATGTTTGCACCATTGGGGTGCGTTCAAGTTGTTCGTACCTCGGGGATGTTCCTCCAAGTCAATTCTGTTGCTTAAAAGGTATAATTACCAACAGCTATGCTGCAATTGGCAAACCCTTGAGGGCACAGTCCCGGTGACAAGCAAAGGTACAGTTTGGTACCTTTTTGTGACAGTGAAGGAAATAAACCCTGCGCTCTGCTCATTTCGCAACAGCATCGACAAACAACAGCGGGGGGATGCGCAGTGTTTACTATAGAAAAGGAGCCGCTCCTGTGAGGAGGGACGGACCATCTTGAGAATATCTGGAGCCCACATGATATATGACCGTATTTTCGGTCATGTGACGCTTCGCTTCTCCGGCAGGCGCTTAGTGACGGAATATCTATTTGCGCGTTTCGGATGCTCCCCCCCCCCCTCCCCCCGAAATCGGGCACTTACCCTGCCGGGGTCCCATCGTTGCACGTGACTGTCGCATTCTCCAGAAAATGCAGCTTCATGTCATAGTCGAGCTTCTGCGCCGAGCAGGGGTACAGGGACTGCGCCAGGTTCTTCACCTGGGTCATGAAGTTGTCCATGTTGCCTTCCACTGCGGTGAAATCCAGCGGAAAGCTCTCGGTGGCTTCGCCCCTGTCCCTGATCGGGGCCGGCGGCTGTGCGCGTCTCGGCTGCGCCCGGCTGCCGCGCAGCTTCCTGCCTTCCGCGTCCGCGCATAGCGACAGCGCCAGCAGCGCCACCGCGCACAGCAGCCGCTGGCTCCGCGTCCTCCGCTCCAAGCACACGCTCGCGTTCATGTTACAAATCTCCAGCCGTGTTGTGTTCCTTCAGCGATTTGAGATAGCTACAAAAAGCAATTGATTGCATAAATTAAATAAATAGAGTAATAAATAAAACCTGTCGTTATGTGGATGTCTTAAAATCACTTTTCATTGGCGCTCTGAGGTTTTACTGGCTTCTGTGTGTCCTCCTCATTAAAAATACATAAAACAGAGAAGGGCTTTGATTTAGGACCATATTTCTAAATTTTTGCCTATCCAAACAGACCCATCCCTTCTCCTGTATCCAAAGTTTAAAACGTGCATACATCAACGCGCGCGTTTATATAAACAGACGGCGGCTGCGTCTGATCCGCGGCAGCCCCTCTCTTCGGAATTTAGATCTTACGGTACTTTCAGTTGTTGCTCTGATGTTATGTTCAGAATTCGTATTCCTCCTCAGCAAACGTTTGGGATTTTTATTCAGACCGTTTTGCCCTTCTCCCCCTCCCGAGCCAATCGGGAGGACTCGGGGCGTGATCTCTTGGAATATCTCCCCTTTGCACTTATTAAGGAGATGCCCAGGCGTTGAATCTTTTGATCTCTGATATTTTATTACAAGTCATATTTTCCCTTGAAAACGATCGTAATCCAGAACAAATTTATTTAGTAGGATTCAGTTCTGGGAAAAACGACTCGCCACAAGAGCTGATGAAAACAAACTTGGCTGTACTTAAGTGTTACAATGCATATGTTGTTTTTTAAGCAAAGTCAACAAAATTACAATTCTATCAAAAAAAAAATCTATTAGTCTACATAATTGGTATATTATTATCTAGAAACCGGAGCAAAGCCATTTACTAAGATAGCACAACTCTTACACAAAGTTATCAATTATTTAAGCAAACAGCCCAGATATTTCCCTAGTGCAGTTCAATCAGGGTTAAACAAACAGCGCCTGAGAAGCGGTTACGACCGCCGTTTGAAGTTTTATTTTCCGGCTGATAGCCAAGGCGGATAAGGAAGCTTTTTGTTTATTTAGACAGCGGCAATTATCCCTCTAAAATCCCATTCACCTTCATATAGGCTCCGGGATACCGGGCATGAATAGGTATTGGTGAGCGGAAACGAGAAATTGCGGAAAACTGGGCTTAAGGTCTTCGGCCAGCCGGCATCTCACGGTGATTGACACGCAAATAGCGTTAAACGCGGGGTTCTTTAGCGCCTCTGCCTTCGGCCGAAATCGAATGGCTTCCCGCGGCGCGGCCAGCCCTTTAAACATGTCAGGGGGCTACTCGGATTTAAGATTGCTCAATTATTTAATGGCGACAAAATTGATCAGCAAGAAGACGAAACGCGCTGCTTTATTTTAACCTACTATAGACTGGTGTGGCTATAATTTTACAAGTGAATGTAATGCATAAGCTCAGCCGAATAAAAGATATCGCTGAAAAACATCGCTGAAAACTCTTCTAGATAACCTGGCATTTGCCGTAAAATCGGCAGTATTGCTCTAGCGTCTTGTCCTTTTTTGGGTAAATGTGTAGAGATAGTGGGTTACCGAGCGATAGACTAAACGTGTGCTATACATAGAAAGTATCAAGACAGGGAAACTTAACACGTCTGCTTGGAGAGTACGGTTAATGCGTATCTATATGTATGATACCAATATCAACAATATTATCGAAAAATTAAGTGATCGGAATAGTACGACTGATTCTCAGCTAAATCAAATAATTGAAATGTGCGGCCAATGCATTGGAATGATTTTACCTTGTCTTGAAGTATCGGCTAGTTTCCGCTGGAATTTCCAAATTTACTCTGACCCCTTGTGTGACGCTCGGGAGCAGGTTGTCCCAGCAAGCTGTGAGAGGGAGAATCCAGACTTTTTATCTACACGGGGGCCCCAAATGATCAAAGGAACCATCGCGCTTTCTCACCCTCCCTTTCACTCCAAACCCTCCGCCCCCAGCTTCATTGCTATACTGTATTCCCTTTTCGAAGAAACATTTTTCTTTTTGTGGAATCGTGACAGCGTGTTGCTTAAACGTGGATCGGGGCAACTTTAAAAGTGAAGTTCGCTACTTTGAGTTCATTGGACGTTCAAAAGCTGACGGCACATTTAATTTCGATGATAACCCAAGTTGCGCGTTTTTTTCATAGGGCATATTTGGGGGAGGTTTTTACAGATCCATGCAAGAATCCCCGACTGTTCTGTTTTATTTTTAATGTAAGTGTGGCACATGTGAAAGGTATATCCGTTACTCTGACAATACAGAATCGACGGGCTACTGGTCACGCCAAGAGAACTTAAACTTGCCTGCTTGACATTACCATGCAAACGTGATGGCTCTCGATTGTCCTGCATTTAGCGGTTAATGATGACCATTAAGCTGCTGGGACGCTCCGCTGCCTTGCCTTCAGGGTTTGGGCGGAAAAAAACACTAAAGTAAAACATCCAAAATGTTGTAATTCATTTAATTGATTTTTCTAATTTATTTCTTTTGCCTCAGAAATATTCACAACTACCCACTTAAACGTCTTAGCATTTATATATATACAAAAATCATATTGCCATGATGAATGGGTGGGGACCTCACTCCCCCCCCCCCCCCCCCCCCCCCCGCCCCCAATATCCATCCCAAAGTTACACCCTTGGTTCCCCCAAACTATTTTACAGATGCCATCATCTGACTCTTCCCTTCATGGCAGAACATGGAAAAAGTAGTCTGAATGTTTATGTCGAAATAACCCATTGCAGGCGTTTACGCTCCTTCAACTGAAGACTGCATTTCTTCCATTAGTGATAATTGCTACTGGTTTGTTATGTTCACCCCGGTGGAAGACCGGGATGCCTTAATTAGCCGTTCCGCGCAATAAAAGTATAAATACATTAGCGGTTTATGGACTTGGTGGGATGTCTGAATGAGAGTTTATCAGTAGCCAAGCGGCGAGATGAGAGAGCCGTCTGTGGGTAGTGCTAATGGGATAGTGCCACACTTTCCTAACTCAGTGACCGATTGGGGGCGGCCACGAGGGCCCTTTTGTAGAAATTCAAAACCAGAACACAAGGGACAGCCTCCTACTGACCCCCGAAGGACCCCATCAGATCATTCCATCAATCCGATCTCCGTGTAGCATCTTAAATACTGCGCCTACCGTCGCACCTTCCGCGTGTCACTGGTCATTTAAAACATTCATATCAAGCAAGACCGGTAAATAACAATGCTATGCTAATTTGTAAGCTTTCGTTTGTAAAGGTTTTCAAACATGCTTGATTGTGAACCGTTGGCGTTCACTGTGGCACAATAAGTTTTTTTTTATTGTAGCAACTACGAGCAAAACAGGAGCTGTCCAAGATCTTGCCTTGTAAGCCTACAATGAACAAGCTATGGAGTGGTAACCTAATATAGCGCACAGTATCACAAAGCAATACATTTATCGTGTTATATTTCACATACATTTATATTTACTTATAATAAATTTACTTTAGTAATGTTATTATATGCATTTTTATACATACTACTCGGTAAGTTGCCTAACTTTACTTTCTATTCTTTTATGTGTATGGGTGTCATGTTACATTTAATGTATACGTGAACTTCCGTGACGTCAAATTACGTTTATGTAGCAATCTACATGGCCAAGAGAGTGTTACACGATCCTCCAAAAACATCACACTGTATTAAAGACATTCGTTTTTAATGGGCAGGTATCTTAAAAGATCTCTATGACATCTTTAGAAAGGTTGTCCTTGTTAATTGAAAGTTTCCCGTAAAATGTATAATGAAGGGACACCCAGTGTACAATACTGAACATTAAAATGTGAATATTAAAAATGCACAAAACAAACTGAAGTGAAGCTTTTCTGAGTTTTTAGGGGAATCTCCGGAGACGGAATTGCAGGCCGACATTGGTGCGATGGGGTGAGGCGTCAGTACCAAGGTAAGCCTGATATGGAATCATACCCGCAGACTGATGGTATTCATTGGGGAACTTCAAACAGATGCCTGTACACATTCGGACATGTGGTGGCCCCTGAGGGAATGTGTCTGTCACCGATTCTCCCAAACCTATTTGACTTATACCGCCTTTATTTATCACAATTCATTCCCAAAAGCGCAGCCTTTAAATCACTCACAGATGGGCGCCAGGGTCTGGGTCTCTCGACGCTGCTGCTGCAGATCCTGTAGGAAAGGGGATTTGCCCGTGCGACACGAAAGTCAAGAGTATTTCCTGTATATATGACTTTAGAATCTGGACTTCATAATGGCGAGATGTGCTCACCTGTACCCCTGTGCCCTACAGTTCAGATGAACGTCTTCCATAAAACCCAGATGGTATAAATGAATTGATCCGGGAAATAGTTATTTGTCGCTTCTGCTATGGAGGTAGGTGCGGCTTAACGACATCAGCATGTATCCGATTTAAGATCGATCTACTAGTAGCCTACTACTGGCAACTCTGCTAGCAATGTAATATACTGTCTCTTTAAAAAACTTTCCAGTCGTTCCTTACTGAAAGTAGCACAACAAAACAAACGGACTGGCAATGAATTGTGGGGCGAAAGTCAGTGGCATTCTGCTAATGGCCAATCTCCGTGAAATCGCGGACAGATTTGGGGCCGCACACGACGGGGCCGATTGCACAGTCCATCCATCCATCAATCAATCTTCTATACCCGCTTCTCCTAATAAATCGGCATATCGACGTAACTGAAAAGAGTATCTGGGGATTTCTGCCTGGCCTTGCTCTGATTCGTTCCCATGTTCGCAGTCCATTCCAATACTTGCAACGGTCTAATACCAATATTCAGGAACGGAGACCGCGATGAAAAGCCGGCAGCTTCTGGGGACAGAAATGCGCACGACACTGACGTTCCCGTAGGACTGCTGTGTATAAAGGAAACTGAATTGAATTTAAATTCTAAGCAAATTAACTGAGCACACTTAAAACCGAGCTGGTATAATCCAACCCAAAACGTGTATATGGCTAATCTACAGTGTAAATAAGGTTTGTGTGGTCCGCCCACGGCAGGGCGCACGCCCCGATCGCGGCCGCGTCGCCCCCCTCTCCAGCTCGATTAGCGGATTCTGTTGAAAGGCCGTGCGCGGTCCTCAGATCCCGTTACTTTCGACTTTGTGATCGGGTTACATCAAAGGGATCAAGAAGGATCGGTTTTCACGAAAGGGACAGGCTGGGAGTCCCGTCATCAGAAACAGGTGTAGGTCCTCGTAGTAAGAACAAAGCCTGGATGGGGCGCCAGCTATAAAGCCCGCATTTCACAGGGGCGCGCTCCTTTGATATCCCTTCTAAGTGACACCACTCCTTGCCTCCTGGAGAAATGGCAGAGTCCGCAGTGCCAACTTAAGCTCGACTTGTTTATTTGCTGCAATGACACGAAGAAAGTGGTATTTAACTTCAACTTTCCCAATGGGACACGCTACAGAGTGGACTAAATTATACGCTAGGAAACTGAAGCAACTTCAAAATGACAGCGCATTGCTGCATAATATATGCTTTCAATTTAAAGTATATGTATGCTTATTATACGTTAGATCAGGATTTCATATTGTCGCTAATTTTTTCTCCTTAAAAAGTCACTCTTTAAATTACGATAATAATATATATGTCATATGAGGGTATAACTGGTAGCACTGGTGCCTCACTGCAATCTCAGATCCAACTTAAGCTCGCTCTGCGTGGACTGTGTACGCTCTACCTGTCCTTTGCTTGCGTTCGCTTGGGAACTCTTTGGGATCGCCTTCCATATCCGAAAGCTTGCTCTAAATATATGTCAGCGTGTGACAGCGATCACTGTAAAGGACTGTTTAATACAGTGTAAACGAGAATCCAGTGACACTAGCTGAACGACAGGTTATAATATTGTTTAGAATAACAATATAACAACGAATACAAAGCAACGTCCACAAAAAGACAGCACAGAGTCAGTCGTTCAAATATCAATCTCCTGTAAGGAGCGGAGCGGGCGAGATGCTGCGGAGATGTTTCTCACGGTGACGGCTGCCTGATGCGGGCGACAAAGCGCCACGAGCCATATATTTCTGCATGATATATTTCTAATGATGTACACATTTGTTATTGTAAAGAGAGACAAACCACTTTTGTTTCAGTAGACCAAATCGGAGCAACTTTCCCTTAATATCACTTCTAATTACAAGAAATACAAAACGTTCAAAGAAAAACGAGCATATTTCAAAGACCAAAAAAAAAATTGCAATGTGAGACGGCCGAAGTACTCCAGATACACATATAGGGGAGATAAGCGGTGGGAAAATGATGATGATGACATGTCACTATACTTTAAATTATCACTGATTTATTATTATTATAGGTCTTGTAGCTAACCGCCCGACTTATTAGCATGTCTCCGCGTGCCGTTTACCGTCGTACGTGACCCTGCACACGCGAGGAGCCGCGCAGCGCGCACGAGCGCGCTCGTCGCACGGCTGTCTCGTGTTTGTCGCGCGCGTAACTCGCGCTATCAATAAAGCTTTCTTCAAACAAACACGGTGACGTCACAGGGCAATGGCGGCCGGCAGCACTGCGGTGACGGTGCTCACTCCCAACGGACGGAGGCAGACTGTGAAGGTGTCGTCCAGCACGCCTCTGCTCCAGGTGAATGTTAATCGGGCTCTAAAGAGCGACCTAGGAGTTGCCTGGAAGCGGGCGAAATGACCGCTGTTTCAGCGCAAACGGACGGATTTCCCCCCTTCTTTCTCCAGGCTTTCGCCCAAACAATGACGGCTCAGTTTTTCCAGAGCCGCCTGTAGATTTAACCTGACGCATAATTGGTTAGTTAGATATAAGTCATAGTTATCGTTTGTCTGAAATAACATTGCTCCTGTTATAGGTTCTGGAAGACGTTTGCAAGAAGCATGGATTCAGTCCAGACGAGTATGATCTCAAGTGAGTTGCTAGCTGGCAAGCTAAATTGATCGCTTTCGTACCCGTACATGAACAAGCTTTGTGTGTCATACTTATAATATTTTCTAGATATCAATGAGTGCAACCAGTCTCTAAAGTAAATCTCTTTTTATTAACGATGCTGTTAATATTTAGTTTAATGTTGGTATTGGAGGCGATGGAGCAGAAAGCGGCGTAGATGCGACTTAATGACGGATGAGTTTGCTGCGTTTAACCGTCGTCGTGAAGATGAACCGATAAAAGATTTAGTTTCGCCTCAATTTTTATTATTTTTTATTGCATCTGTACGCCGTGTTTTTGGGCAGACGCGGCGCGGTCGGTGTTTTGTACGCCTTGCGCATATTCGTTGAAAGTCACTATAAAAATATTAATATTATTAGGTGTGTAGAATATATAGCTGGTTGTACATTAGTTCAAAAAGACCCAGCGTTTCTTTGTATGTCAGGAAGTGTCTTAGCTAGCAGATTGCTGGTTAATAAAGAAGACAGATTAGAGTAAGAGAATACAGAGATTTGTGGAACCAGCATGTCATTGTCTGTTTGGATGTTTGTTACTGCAGTCATCATTTCTGAAACACGTGGCTTCTCTTGTCCGTGTTTGCAGGTTCCAGAGGAACATTGTAGACCTGTCTCTGCAATGGAGGTTCGCCAGTCTGCCCAACAATGCCAAGCTGGAGATGGTGCCAAGCACCCGCCAAAGGGCCGGCGTGAGGGAGAGCACGGTACGGCTCTTTTTACTACACCGCTCTGCGATCCTTGGGATTGATAACATACTTTGGCATCCATTGTATCATATGTGGTGGACCAAGTGGCATCGGTTAAATTGATGTGCAGGCAGTCATCTAAGTAACCAGCCTTTTTTCTAACCTGTGGGCTCTAGAAATGTGTTTCTGTGTAAGTGCACTTTTCACTATCACTCTTGTCAGCTGCGTGTCTCATCCTGACAAGAGTTCTCCTTGAGTGTAAGCAACTTGTTAAAACTAATGAAGGGAGTAAGTCAGACATAGGGCGCGGCGTGCGCCCTTTGATGCGAATCGCCGTGGTTTATTGTGTGTTTGATAGACTTGTGTGAGCGATCACTCACAGTTGGCCGACGACGGTGCAGATTACCTCACAGTGACGGTGCCGTAGGGGTGGGGGGCCGACGTGTGCTTCCATTTTACTGCGGCGGCGTGGGCTATAAAAGTAATCAGGTCTGCATTTCATACCGCGTTCCAAGATATTTTCCTTGCCTTTGAACGTCGTTCCCCTTCTTTCTTTCACCTGTGAAGTCCTCCCATCTCCCCTCCCCTTTTCAGTCTCTTAGCAGCTATTTCTGTGCCATAATTACTGTAGTTAAAACACGGCATGTGTGCGGGGCCAGCCCTTGGGTCCTGGCCTGTGTGTCCGCCCCCCTCCCCTCCGTTCAGGCCTCGGTGAGCATCAGTAAACAAGGCGGATACCCGGCTCGTGTCAGGAGGTGCCACACGAAGACTCCTGATCGGCATGGTAGGCTGTAGCCATCTGTGCTGCAGGCTCCGCTTCTTCGGCCCTGATATTGGTAGCAGATGATGCATCGTTATGCAGGGACTAATTACTTCAAGGCAGGACAGAAGCATTCTTGCACTTTCTGGCAGATGGAGGCTAAGGTTAAGGCTAATGCTTGCAGTCCGGCGTTTGTGTTCCTCACTTGTATGGAGTTGTCACTGTAGTGGTTCTGTTTTTTATTACTTTTTTTTTCTATATTTACAAGGTTGAGTCTTTAAAGTGCTCCAACAGGGAGGGCAGTCTCCAGCTGTGAAGCAGGGATGTGTAACCTTGCATGTCCGACGTGTTGGACTTCTGTTAACAGATATTGGGATGTCGCCCCTTTTGGCTTTTTGAAGGCATGGCCCTGCGGTCCTGGAGGTGGTGACGTGTCGGGTCGCATGCAGCTCAGTGACTCTGGGTGGTTGTGGCTGGGTTTTCCCTGTGTCATCTAGACCAGTGTTTCCCAACCCAGTCCTCAGGGACCCCCCAGGCAGTCTCCATTTTTTACTCCCTCCCGGCCAATCAACAGCTTTGAATACCTGGTATGGGTGTGTTGGGAGCTGGGAGAGAAGAAAAATGTGGAGTCTGGGAGTCCCTGAGGTCTAGACTCAGCAGGTCCCGGGAGGCAAGCTGTGGTCAAAGTACATAGACTTCTGTGGGGGGATGTGTAGAGTTAGGTGACTCAATGGGTGCGTTCTACATGGGCTTACGGCTGTCTGCAGCTGACGTGATGTAGCACAAGATCTGCGCAGGGGTGGAGAATAAACTGACTGGCGGCAAGTCGGACAACTTTCACTGCTCCTAGTGTGCGAGATCTGACTGTAGTGGTCGAGCTCGCTGCGTTGCCATTTTTACTGTCATATGTGCAAAGTACAGAGTACAGTGCAATTCTTACTTAAATGCTTTCTTCACAGACTAGACAGTGCAACATTACAGTAACAACAATGAATTAACAACCAACAACTAACATATACTATTAAAGTTGGCATTTCTTTGATTTGTTATTTTTTATTGCATTACTTATTTATTTTATTCCAACTTTATTTTACCAGGTAAATTACATGAAAACCAGTTCTCACTGCTTTGCTATTCTTTTCGGGAGAAATAGCAAATAACGCATCGGAACGTCTTGGGATGCAAACGTCACACATGTCAAGTGTGTCACTAAAATCTTTTATCTCGTCACGGAGGCGGTTCCCAGTTTGTGCAGCCGGGCGAGAGACGCTGCATGGTCTATCTTAAGTTGGCTCTCTCTGCTGAGAGTTTTGTACCATGCGACATGGTGACGCGGGGTGATGTTTCGCAGAAGAAAAACTAACCATCATTCATTGTGTCAAGACCAGAATGCATCGCTTTAAGCCAGCTCTGTAAGCGGCTGCATGAAGTCGAATGCAACCATTGACTGAATGCCCGGAAGCCTTTTCCCAATTGGAGCGGTAAGTTCCCCACCCCCCAATGTTTGAGGTTGAGTCAGTGATAGGGTGATGGGTGATGACATCATCATCCTGCTGCTACTTCTGACAGTTTCTCCTGCCTCCGGTCTCTCCCACGCTCTCGTCTGTGGTCTGTCCTCTGTAATTCCTCTTGGTCCCTCACAGTTTTTCTTCTGTGGTCCCTCTCATCACCCACTGGTCTCATTTGTCAAAGCAGGGGAGCCAACATTGTCGACCTTCCAGAATGCCTAACCATGTCCAGAAGTTTGTGTTGTTTGCTTCTGGATCATCCCCCCCCCCTTTTTTTTTTTTTTAGCTCTGCAGTGTTTCAGGGCTTGTTAGGTAGATTTGGCTTTTCCTCAGAGAGATTTTGTTTATTTGGTCAGTGTTACTGCAGCATGATAGCACCCATCTGGAATCCTAATGTAGTAATTAATGTATGGTGTCTGTGTCTTGTCCCAGATCCGCATCGCCCTGCAGCTGGAAGACGGCTCCCGGCTCCAGGATTCCTTCTCTAGTGGTCAGACGTTGTGGGACCTCGTTAACCACTTCCCTCAGACCAGGTGAGTCAGCGTGAGCATGGGAACATGCCTTCGGTAGAATGCTGTTGGTAAAGGTCAGGGGGCAGGATCATATTCCCAAGCCAATTCTCTGGTGCGCCCAGTCCGAGTTCTACATGGCCTGTCTAACCTTTGCTGAAAAGAAACCTCTGGGGAAAAACATTTGGCAGGCAGTGTGTTTTGAATGGCAGCTGAAGCATGTATCCCACGATGCACCACGGCACCTGAGGATTACATCACAACTTCTGGCAGGGGGCGCTGTTCTTCAGCGATGGCTAAAACAGCTGTCCCGGTCGCCGCGAATCCCACAGCATGGGGATTACGTGCGATGAGTGGCATTTGAATGTCACCCCAGACTTTTAGCGGTACGGAGCCGAGTGCGTATCGGATCCACAGCCAGTGGCTGTGACATTTTCTTTCTTGAGTATTCCTGTGCTCTTCCTGAGGAATCCGCCAACATTCGGGCTCCATGTTACGCTACTCACTCATTACTCATTAGTCATCCAGTTCGCAAATATTCTGTAAATATTCTATGGAGACAATGTTTCGGTCAACCCCGTTTGGGTCGAGCCCGTTTGTGGACAGCAGCAGCCTAGCAAGCCCTGTGCTCGCAGTGGAGCAGAGGCTTCGCCGTCGCCACCCCCCCGCTCGTCTCTGCTTGGCTCCAGCCCCCACGCCATATTTTTACGTGGTGTAGGGGCGGCCGGCCGGCCGTCTGCCAGCTCATGCTGGCCAGCTGCCTGTCAGGCTGCCTTTCATCGTGATGACATCATTTTACAACTTAATTCTTTTCCACGGGAGCTTCCAGGGAATTTGGGAATTTGTCCCAGGGAATCTGGAATTGTACAGGAGAATCGGGAGGGGGTGGGGGGTTCTCTTTCATCTTAGATAAAATGTCCAATCTGCTGGGGGTGATGTAAATCTGAGGTGTAAGCGTGCGCAGAAGATCCACTGCGCAGAAATCCCTCTGTCCCTCACTGTCCCGCAAACGTGCGCCATGCCGGTGTTTCCTGCTTCCCGCCAGACCACGCCCCACTGCTCTGCCGCGGTGGGCTGAATCAAAGCGCCTTGGCTGCAGTGGTACCTCTGAGTGCAACACCCTCAGTGCGGTAGTTAGCCAGGGGTAGCTCAGACATGTAGGTGCCCAATTGCCCAGTCACTTTCTCTTTTTACACTGGCTAATCGCTTTCTGTTTTGCATTGTTCATTGACTTTCTCCTTAGCATTCTCTAGTTGCTTTTTGCCAGTGACTTTCAGTTTTGCACTGACCTGTTGCTTTCAGTTTTACACCATTGTCTAACTTGCTTTCAATTTTAACCTGGCCAGTCACTTTCGGTTTAACACTTTCCAATCACTTTCAGTTTTACACTGACCTGTTGCTTTCAGTTTTACACCATTGTCTAAGTTGATTTCAGTTTTGCACTGGCCAGTCCCTTTTGGTTTTACACTGGCCTGTTCCATTCAGCTTTACACTGGCAAATCCCTTTCAGCTTTACACTGGCCTGTTCCTATTGGCCAGGTAGAGTGGGGCGAGGGGTGGGATCTTAGTCATTGAAAATGGTAATCTAACCCTTGACCCAGATGAGGGTCCGGTGGTGACCCTTGCTTTCGGACCCTGGGGGAGATACTGACACACGGCCCTTGTATCCATAGCTAGGTGGGCTGACCCTGTGGGGTGGGGGGAGGGTGTTGAAATTGACCTTTAGTTTCGATGGGTGTTCCCTGGCCTACAGCTCCCTGCCTAGCCATCACCCCCATTTCTTGCCCCCACCCCTTAATTTCTCTGTCCTGGAGGAGATTGCCCCTGCCCCATGAAGATGGTGATGCCTGCTGGCTTTGCCTCCTGAGAGTCCGTGCCCGGGCTTCAAGCCCCCCCCCCCCTCCCCATAGCCATCAAAGGCAGCTTGGGTGCCTGGTGTTGCCCTGGCCTTGAAGCCCACAGCTGCATATTTCTGACCGGTGTTCCATTTGAAGCCCTGGCCCCTTTTAGCCTGCCCCCCCCCCCCCCCCCCCCCCCCTCCCCCCC
>JAODKL010000095.1:2953978-2964342 GCA_026780765.1 Petrocephalus schoutedeni
CCTGCCCCCCCCCCCCCCCACTGCCACGTTCCATCTCTGGAGATAAAAAGGCCGTCGTGCTGGGCCGGGCTGCCTGGGGCTCGCTTACGCCACCTGCCTGGCCAGCATAACCCCCAAGCGTCGCCTGGAGCCCCCCCACCCCTCTGCACTCCAGGCTCACATGACCGCCACTCTCATTCTCGCCGGGCAGCTTTAATCCGCCTGACGTTCAGCCTGTGGTGTGACGTCTGTTTTATTCCCACGCTGGAGTTGATCTTCGCTGTAAGGTATTTCTCAGAATCCCATCTGCTGACCCCAAGGGCTCCCTCTGGGCTCCCTCCACGTGTCGGGCTCCGATGGATAGCTGTAGTGCATGATGGGATATCCCGCCCCTCAGCCATGTGTAGGAAGGCCTGCAAACACCACGTGCCATCTGCCGATGGAATCTGTCTCTGAGCTCCACAAGCATACCACATTCTCACTGTTCTTGCACCTTGAGGTAATATGCCTCTGAAAGCTTCTTTATAATGGTAGGGTTGCCAGGCAAGAGTGACTCTCCTTTGGTTTTCCCCGTGAATCCCCTCTGTGGGATACTGGCCCCCTGGCCTGACCACTGGGCTCCCCTTTCCTTCCTGAAGGTGACTGCCTTTTTGTGTTCTCCACAGGGATCCGGAGCAGCAGCCGTCAGAATCCATCCCGATCTGTGTGTACATGAGGGACGAGGTGGGTCCCGTTCCTTTGCTGATTGGGGGCTTGTAGGATTAAGGTGGTCTCCGCTGATGTCAGCGTTTAGAGAGCTTCTCCCTGTCCCTCAGTTCTGTTAATGCCAGAGAAGATCCACTGTGCTGAGCAATGGGTTCCCTTCATGTTTCCCACCTCATTGATCTGTGTGTTTGTCCCAGGTTGCTGGCGAGGAAGCACTGAGGAGGACGACACTGAAGTCTCTCGGTTTGACCGGGGGAAGTGCCATTGTCAGGTGGGTGACCTTTAACCTTTGACCTTTCCTGATTGTCCTGTCCGCGGATGGCCAGCCACATTGTGATTGTAATTCTGAGTAGCTCTGAGATGGAACTAGGCTTGCCATAAGTGGCAACATATGTTCGCGCCCCGCCCAGCCCGAGACAGCATGGCTGCGTCTTCCAGAGTTGCGCCGATATGATATTCGTGTCCGATCCACATCCGATATTTACATAATTACTTTTTGGTAGTCTATAAAAATAGCTCCTATTTCATGTTAAGTCTATTTGTACGATCATTCGCACGACAGCTCTTTCCCATTTTAGAAGTGTTTTTTTGTGGCTGCCACTTAGTATTTTTGCTAAGTGGGTGTGAGCACAGTGATCTTCTGTGACGTCATGTTATCTGAACATCGGATAAGAGGGGGACGATCTTACCTCAGATTGATTTACTTTTTACCTTGAATTTGGTTCTTGCACTGATATCTCTTAAAATTGCCTTTTTTGTTAAGAAATAATGCACTTATGTTTAAGAAATGTTTTAAGAAATTGAAGCGTTAATGAGAATTTCAGTGTGTGTGTGTGTGTGGGAGTGGGTGAATCTGTATTAAATGAATAACTTGAAAATGCCTATTGATAAATTCCTCATCAGATTAATCGAAAAATTTGTCATTAGATTACTTGAATAATCGAAAAAATTGCTTATTAATCGTAAAAAAAAATAATTTGGGAAAGCACTAGTTGGAACCATTGCATCTTCAGGTATGTGGTGAAGAAGGCGAAGTCCCCTGAAAACAGAGGAGCCATGGATACTGTCGCTATGGAGACAGTCACCGTTGACTCGGAGGCGAAAGATGCGGTGCCAATGAGCAGCGAAGTCAGCCCTGTCGCTGTGGAAGCTGGCTCTGTGGTCGGTGCTCCCGTCGCCCCACCTACAGACGCCCCGCCCACTGAGGCGCCCCCAGACCAGGCGATGGCCAACCTGTCCGGAGAGGAGGCAGTCCCACCAGCGCTGCGCTCCAAATGCAGGCCCGCCCTGGAATCAAGGGCCACCGAGGAGGAGGAGGAGGAGGAGGAGCGTCCAGGACCTTCAGGGGAGCTTCGCACGTGGGCCAGGGCATCGGCTCCCAGCTCCGCCCCCAGAGTTGCTGACTTTGTGCCGTTCTCAGGCGGCGGCCAGAGGCTGGGGGGCCCCGGGCCTGAGGGCCCGGCTATGTGGAGGGAGGCCCCAATGAGTTCGGCATCCGGGGGCCCTCCGGACGCCAAGAAGCACAAGCCAAGTCACGAGCACAAGGTGACCGGCAATGCGGGGGGTGGGGGTTGCTAGGCGGGGCCTCCCTACGGTCTGTTACAGTCCCACTAGCTGGCATCCGATTGGCCCTTTCGGCATCCTGTATCCCGGCTCCCACGCCACACTGAGGGACTCCATCTCATGCCGCCATGTCCGGCGGTTCATGCGCATCGGGGCTGGCAAGTTTGCTGAAGTGCGCAGTCAGCCTTTAGGCCAGTTGTCAGCCATAAAAGCAGAAGCCACTGCATTTAGCGTCTGGCTCAGAGGTAGGGAACCCGATCCATGGAGAGCCGGTGTGGGTGCGGGTTTTTGGGATGACCTCTCAATCAACCAATAATAAAGCACTGGTTCTCAGCTCCGCTCCTGGGGACCCACTCTAATTGGTTGATTGTAAGGTCATCCCAAAAACCTGCACCCACATCAGCTCTCCATGGATCAGGTTCCCTACTCCTGGTCTGGCTGATCCTCGGGCCTTTTGGGGTGGGACTGTGGGGTGTGACATGCGAGCTTTCAGCGGGAGATTTGCAAGTACTTACGGAAATGTCACCACACACGTGGCCTCTGCTGCGTCCTCAGGATTTCGCTACGGAGTTCAGAGTCTCCCAGGTGCACAGGGAATCAATGGGAGACCTCAGGAGCTTTGCCCCTGGTCTTTCTCACCTCTGCCCTCCGGCTTCCACACCCTGATCTCCTGGGGGCTGTTATTTCACTCTGTCTGTACTAATTCCCCTCAGATCCACTTGTTGCTAAATGTTTAAGCACTTTGGGGGTGGGGGGGGGGACCAGACACCTGTACTCAGACACGCAAACGTCAGGACTCGTACACATCCGAGCGCGTGAAGACACACCTGTTAGCACGCAGGCTCCCTCCTCGCACGGTACAGAGGCCTGGAATTGTCAAAGACGTCTCCCCCCACTTTGATGGCCCCCCGTAAGCCTTTCATCTCCTCTGAGATTTTCTGTGTTTGCTCGACCTGATAATGACACTTAATTGATTATGTGTGAACGAGAGTGGGCCGCATTTGGTCCTTGTTATTCCCTCTGTATTTATTTTTCTTTTTGTACTCTGTGTGCCCCCCCCCCTGGATTTCCGTGTAAATAAGGCCGGCGACATCAAAGTCACCAGCCGCTTAATAAAGTAAGTGCTGGGATATTTTCCGTCACATTGAGCACGGGCTGTGCTCTCTGCACGGAAAACAACAGCCATGGCGGGTACGACGCCCCCAAGAGGGCTGGCGCATTCTTGCCTAATTTCAATGCCGCGGATGCTAAGCAGAGCAGGCCGGGGCAGGGCCTTTGATGTCTGTGCCTTTAATTATTCAAAGGTAGTCTCTCTCTCTCTCTCTCTCTCTCTCTCTCTCTCTCCCGCCCTTGCTTCCTTTCCCTCTCTCTCTCTCCCTCCCTCTCTCTCATTCTCCGAGCACAGCCTTCCCATCAGCCTGTGGCTCTGTGTTTCCCAGTTAGTTACCGGTCCCCTGCCCTTTGAAGTGCCGGCCTGTCTTTCCCATTCCCACCACGTGTCCCGTATCACTGCCCCCCTCCCCCCCCCCCCCCCCCCCCCAGTCGCTTTCCTGGCAAAGCGGAGAAGATAACCGTAAACCCTGTGTTGATTGGGGCTTTGAAAACGCATACTTGTCCCTGTGAGTGTGGGACGGACGGGTCGCTCCACGCCAGGCCCTTTGGATGTGTCCTTTCCTTGGTTCCGGTTCTGCCTGCCTCTGCCTTTGTCGCCCCTCTGACTGTCATGTTGTTTATCTGTTTGTTTGCCCAGCAGCAGCAGCAGCTTGCAGAGGTTTGGCGATGGCAGCTGTAGTTACAATGACTCCAGGGTTACAACGGGGGCTATTTGGGCCTCATGGGCGGGTGGGTGGGGGGCAGACCGCTAGCCAAGTAACCGCAATGGCACGTAAAGGCCTGTCCGTTTACCACAAATAATAAAAAGTGATGACCATACACAAAAATGCCGAGACGCCTGATCGGGAGCAGCGGCTAGGAGCACAGGTCCTCCCTTCTTTGAATCACTCAGACCAGGAAAACGTCCCCGGGGCTCTTGTCTCTGACAGGAAGACCGTCAGCTTGACGGGAGCCAATGAGAGCTGGAGGAAGGGGCTCCATATTTCTGCTCCCCTTTACTGGTTTGGCACGCTCGCGCCGCTGTGATTTATTGGGTCTGTTTGGCGTGTGAGGGTACTTGTGGTAAGTTTCCACATTGGTTCAAGGTGAGAACTTGTGCTGTCGTTAATTGGCTTTGACTAGTCAAGGATCAGAAGATGCTTGTTTGTTCCAGTCTCTGTCAATAACTGATACTCTAAGTCAGTGGGTGCTAGAAGGGAGCAAAAAGACCAAAAAACATCTCTGGGTGCCTGCGGACCAGCTTGGGAAATGCTGCTCTGAGGCTTTGTGTGTCTTTCGCCTGTGGCATGTTCCGCGTTCCGAGCGGCCAGCGTAGTGATGGGTGGGGGGCAGGGGGTTTTCTGAGAGGTCCTTCACTGGGGTATTGAGGTGATCGCCATCTAGCTGGCCCCTCATTGTCAGTAGCAGGGAGACTGAGTGCAAAACGGTGTTCGGGGGGGGGGGGGCTTTGTGTCTGCAGTATGAGTCTGCGTACATCTGTGTGTGTGTATGGGGGGGGGGGGGTGCTGATCTGCGGTAGCTGAATTATTCACTCAGGTATACAATGGCAGATATTTTTGTATTACATATAAATTATTTAGCAGCCTTTTGGGGCAGGGTGTCCACGGCTCTGACAGTTGCCTGTCCGTATCCTGAGGCCGGCAGACTGATGCCACCGTGGAGCCCCAGTATAGTGTCTGTGTGACTCAGTAGTAAGGTGTGCTTGATGAAGAGGGAATTCCTCCACGAGGATTAATAAAGTATCACTGCTCTGTTCCATGTATCCAAAGCAACATGCAATTGAGACAAACGGGTCAGCCAGTCCTTGAACTAGCTGGGTGTAAAGGGCCTTGCTGGGGTCCCAATGGCGACATCATTGTGTCTGCCCTGGAATTTTATCCCAGGCCCTCCTGTGCACGGCATCCTCGCCCGGGCCCACAATCCTTGCACACACGCAGAGCTCACGGTGGCCCGGGCTGCCCTAGTTATAAGTGGAAAGGGGGCGTTTATAGAGTATGTGCTGCACGGTGTGCTGGTGTCGGGGAACCCCGGCCCCTCAGCCTGCACTCGCCGGGCTGTAATTACACTACCCCTGTCCTGTAGTTTGAGCAGCCTGTGGGCGCCTGCCCAAGTAAAGAGCGAGCATGAAACCCCCCTTAAAAATGAGGCCCCCCTCCCTGGCTGGCACAACGCTGCCCCAAACGCCACTTTAAAGTCCAAAAGGGGAAAATAAAGCCTTGCCATTTCTGTTCCCTTTGTCCTGTCATTCGCGAGGCTGAACTCTGCCGTAAATGTCTCCCTTTAGGCCATAAAGGTGGTCAGGAGCTGCGGGAGGGAGGAGGAGCAGCACCATGCCAGGGAGGCGGAGCTCTTTCTGCAGGTGAGGTGGAGCATATGGTGGGGCGGAGCTATTTTTTGACATGGAATAGGGCATAGGGTGGGGGTGCAGAGCTCTTTCTGCAATTGTGGTGGGGCATATGGCATGGGCGGAGCTTTTTGCTGGTGAGGGTGGGGCATATGGCATGGGCGGAGCTTTTTGCTGGTGAGGCGGGGCATATGGCACGGGCGGAGCTTTTTGCTGGTGAGGGTGGGGCATATGGCACGGGCGGAGCTTTTTGCTGGTGAGGGTGGGGCATATGGCATGGCGGAGCTTTCTGCTGGTGAGGTGGGGCATATGGCAGGGGCAGAGCTTTTTGCTGGTGAGGGTGGGGCATATGGCATGGCCGGAGCTTTCTGCTGGTGAGGTGGGGCATATGGCAGGGGCAGAGCTCTTTCTACACATGGAGTAGGGCATAGGGTGGGGGTGCAGAGCTCTTTCTGCTGGTGAGGTGGGGCATATGGCAGGGGCGGAGCTCTTTCTGCAGGTGAGGCGGGGCATATGGTGGGGCGGAGCTCTTTCTGCAGGTGAGGCGGGGCATATAGTGGGGCAGAGCTCTTTCTACACATGGAGTAGGGCATAGGGTGGGGGTGCAGAGCTCTTTCTGCAGGTGAGGTGAGGCATATGGCAGGGGCGGAGCTCTTTCTGCAGATGGGGTAGGATGTCGGGTGGGGGTACAGAGCTCTTTTTGCAGGCTAGGCGGGGCGTCTCTATTTCAGCATCATCACTATAGTGACTACTAATACCCTTCTCCTTCAAATACGTGAATGATGTCTGCTCTATATAGCAAGGGGTCTCATGCCCCAGCCCCTCCAGACTGACCTAACGTTTAGGAGACGCATGACACCTGTCCCCAGGAGGGGCTGTGGGGGATATTCTCACCTTGAATCAATGTGGAAACTTACCACCAGTAATAACCTCACACACCAATCAGACCCGATAAATCACAGCAGCGTGAGCGTGCCGAACCAGTAAAGGGGAGCTGAAATATGCAGCCCCTTCCTCCAGCTCTCATTGGCTCCCATCACCCTGAGGGTTTTCCTGTCAGACACGAGAGCCCCGGGAACTTGCCCTAAAAAACACACTTTGCGTGTTCAGATGTAATTGAGCTTTTCGTTATCATTATAAACGTGTCGGGCAGCAGGAGGACTGATGCCAGGTGCGTGCTGCCCTCGTCTCCATCCCTGCCCCACTGGAGGTCCTGCCCCTATGCATAAGGATCCAACACAGTGTGATTTCAGCCTCTATTCTGCTTTAGAGGCAAATGGGTGTGAGGCTGAACTAGGGGATTAATCTACAATTTACAATAGGGACCCCCTCCGTTTAATCTGCCTGTCTTTTCTTTGTTGGGGCACACGAGTGGTGCAATGGTTAGGGACGCGACTGTGTAATCGAAAGTGCCGCTGAGGTGCCCTGAGCAAGGTACCGTCCCCCTGCGCTGCTGCCCGGGGGCTGGCGTAGCTGCGCCCTGCTGTGTCACGGTGTCACATGGGTTAAATGCAGAGGACACTTTTCCTTTGTCGTGCGCTGTATGCTGCGGTGTGACAATGACGGTTAATCACCTTTCCCCTTTGCGGCCTGTCTGTGGCCCGTCCACCCCTCTGCTCCCCCCACCCGTGCCTGCAGCCCGCGGACAGGGAGCCGCTCGTGTACCACCTGGACACGGGAGGCCGCCGCGGTTCTGCGGACGACGAGCTGCCAGATGAGTTCTTCGAGGTGACCGTCGACGACGTGCGGAAAAGATTTGCCCAGCTCAAAAGCGAGAGGTAAACCTGCAGCTCGCTCAGTGTTGTGAGGTACTGTCATGTATTTTGAGTTGTTTTAATAAATGTAAAATGTAAGTGTATGACTGGTCACCAGGTGTGTGTGTGTGTGTGTGTGTGTGTGTGTGTGCGCGCGCACTCACTTGGGTTTCTTTTTCTTTTTTTGTTGAAATAATTTTCAGGTTTAAAACAAAAAGTGCAGATATTCCAGCGGTTTGTTTAGACTGTAGATTCCTCCATGCAAAGGGAGGAATCCTTTCTTCTCTTCCCGGTTCGGGAAGGGGCCCTCCGTTTCAGCTCTGCTTTGTGTCTGAGGGCTGGGGGGTGTCAGTGCTGCTGTAAGGCGCTGGCGAAGGCGCCCTTCCATCTGGCGCGGGCCGTCCGCTCTCCACTGCATTTTACGGCCTGTTTCATTTAAAAACACGCACTTCGCACTTTGAAGAGCCACCAGGCCGAGCGCTTGGTTCCTCTCTGGGCCAGAGCTGCCGCATTGGGTCATCCCTGTGCTGCAGTATTGGGGGGGGGGAATCCTGCTTTCCATACCACCTCACAGCTCTGCTGACGTTTGCCAGTGGCCCAGGTGAGCTGGTGCGACTTAGACCAAATTTAAGTGTCTGTCACGGTGATTTTGAGAAAGTGAGATGGCGAAACTGTGGGTGTTTTGAACAGACCGGCTGTAGACCACATCTGTGTGGCTCTGGCACTCTGTCTGAGATGGCAGGACTGAAACCAAGAATTTTTCCCCCCTGTTGACCCCACCTTCAGATAGCAGTGGTTCATTCCCAATCAAAGTGAATAAACCTGCTGGGTCGTGCCCATTGCTGTAGCCGGGGGGATGGGGCACTGCTGGTGAAGACAGTATATAATCTACACACAGACACAATCATTAAGAACTCTCCGCCGGCTGGAGGGGGTCCCCCCTCACCTTAATTGACATGGCGGGCTGCCATCACGTTGTCAGTGACGGTGAAGCTGCTGTGTATCTCCATCAGCGTGGAATTAAGAGCCCACAACCACCCCAACCCCTCGGGCGTTTGCTGTCCTGTCAGTTACAGCTCGTTTAATGAGCACAGAAATTCCTCAGCTCAGTCAGGTTGAAAAAACCCAATTCTAGACCAACGTTGCCTTGAGATGGCAGTGGGAGGTGAATTTCCTTCTCCTCTGCATCGTTCCCCCTCCCTCCGGATTGCCAGCCTTCCTGAGCCCCGCGGCTTGTTTACTCTTTTATGACCTATTCTGGTGAACCGCAAAACTGTGGTGTCCCACACTGACCAGTTCCCTGAGCTGCCTTCTGCATTGTTATAATACCTTCCAGCTTTTGAGCCCTGAACAGGAAGTCCCGCCCACCAGAAGAACGTCTTTTCCTTGCAGTTTTTTTTGTTTATGTACAGCCGTTTAATTAATGCACTGCTTTATAAATAGACGGAGTATATGAGTTGTCCGTCTCTATTCGCGTGTCTGTACCAGTAAACTTGTTTTCTGCTCATGTATTTTGGGACAGGTTTCCAGTTCCTTTCCATAAACGTTCGGTATTGCAGTAATTTCTGAAGGAGACGCTCCATAGCTGTTTCAAGTGGCCGGAGGCTCTGGGTAATTTTCTTGGCAGAACGTGCGTCTGTTCGCTTTCAAGGGAAAGGGGGGGGGAAAGCTGTTATTGTCAGATGTTTGGTTTGTTTAATGAAGTGGTAATCTGTCTACACGGAGCACCCGGGTCCCCCTAGATCACCGCGCGCGGCCCCCACGGCCTCCGCGACTCACGCTACATGGCGTGAGGCCGAGCTTTGCTCTCGGGCCTCTATGGCATCCTATGGTTTATACGTCATTTTTTATTAGTTTTTTTTTTTTTTTAAAGAAGTAGCTGCATGTTAGGGCCCCCCCCCCCACACACACACACACACACCCACGCGCGCATTCCCCCTCCTCATCTCAAAGAGCAGGTGCTGTTCTCCTCGTTTTTGGTCACTGTCTGGATTTTTCTGCCTAGCTCCATGTTTCCTGTGTCCCTCAGCACCCCAGCGAAAAAGCACAGACAGTGTGTACCCCCCCACCCATTCTGACATAGGTACAGTGGTCTGATAGACATTAGGACTCACAGGCTGTTGGAGGCACTCAATAGAGCAATGCTAATATGATGACGTTGTCCTTCCCGTCTGCTTATGCATGGTTTTGTGTTAATGTGTCTTCTGTTGGGTTTTTGAGTAGCTGCTTTTTGGCTGGTGGGACAGTAGAGCTAGCGATCGTGGCTCCTTCGGAAATTCACTTCAGCAGTTTGTTAGCTCTTGTTTTAAGCAAGATATTTAACTTATCCCTATGTTTCCGTAAAACCATCCTTCTTGACTTCTCCACCTTATTGAGCCCGCTTCCCCCCCAGGAAGAATTTGGAGGAGGCACCGTTAATCACCAAGGCCCTGCGCGAGTCCCAGATGAGGGAAAAGATAGAGAGATACCCCAAGGTGAGAGGCTGCATCTTGCAGTGCGCTCCATGGGCGTGTCTGCGTGCCATGGACAGCTAGCCTTTTCCGTCGTCCATTGCTCCTCTTTGCTTTATTCATTTCCATCTTGTTTAACATTGTTAAAATGAAGGCCTCATTTGCTGTGATTGGCAGAGTTGTCAGTGGTTGTGTTTCTGAGCCTGTGTGTGTTGACCTGCTCCTGTAGGTGGTGGTAAGGATCCAGTTTCCTGACAGACATGTCCTACAGGGTTTCTTCCAGCCCTTGGAGACAGGTGAGACTGCTCGGTTTGGAGATGCTGAAGCAGTAGACCCAACATAAACTGTGTACAATGCGTGGTCCACAGAATAAATGGGTAGCTTATGGCGCTTTTCCACTGCATAGTACGGTACGGTACGGTTCAGTTCAGCTCACTTTGGTTTGGCTCAGTTCGG
>JAODKL010000095.1:2990488-3018267 GCA_026780765.1 Petrocephalus schoutedeni
GGAGGCAGGGAGACGCCCTGGGCGGGAAGCCTGTCTGTCGCGGGGCAGGAGGCAGGGAGACGCCCTGGGCGGGAAGCCTGTCTGTCGCGGGGCAGGAGGCAGGGAGACGCCCTGGGCGGGAAGCCTGTCTGTCGCGGGGCAGGAGGCAGGGAGACGCCCTGGGCGGGAAGCATACCTGGGCATCACTGCCAGCTCAGCCTGGCCGCTCTTACGCCTGGTCGACTCCTCGGCCACAGTATGTTGGTAATGACCTGTCTGCCTCATTTGCACGTTCCTTTGGGCAAAGCTTCTGCTAAATAAATGTAAAGGTAAGCCATGCACACACTATAGGTGAGGCAGAGATACTATTTCGCCTTATTACATTATTACATATTTATTTATTTATTACATTACATTACATATTAACTTATTACATATTTTCGATGACAGCAGGAAGCTATTGGAAACCTGCACGCGATGGGAAAAGCGTGGACACCGGGAAGGAGTGGGATTTAAACCCTGCCAGCATCAGCCTGCAGCATTAGCCGCTGAGCCAGCCTATTATAAATTGTTATATAATTCATTTAAATTAATTCTGTAGTAAGGTACCATGTATTCATTTCTGAATTCTAATATATTTTTATGGCCGTTTGCTGTCTGCTGTGCTGGTTTTCCTGTTGGTCATTTTCCAGGTAACATGGCCGTGTCCGCCTCCCCTTCGCACATTTTTAATAATGAAATGCAGATAATTCCTCCAGGGGCTGGTTAATGTGTTTTTGGGCGAGTGTGCGGGGCACCTGCCTGAGGTCCTGTCCTAAATCTGAGTCACTCTGGAAAACAGGAAGTCCAAACCCACTTTTCATACCTGACAACACAAGTAAGTTATTATTTATATGCTTATATAAAGTTATTGGTCATTATTCATAATCCTCGTAGGGGGTGTCCTCCTGTCGGTTTGTTCACCACACTAATCACATGTGACTTTTAAATCCTGACCCCCCCCTCCTCCCACACACACACACACACGCACACAGGTGTAATAGCTTCTCGCACGGCTGGAGTGGTGGAGATTATGTCTCTCACACACACCTTAATCTCTCCACCTTACCCAAGCTGTCCAGCTGAGGAGACTTCAAAGAAGGCTACTCATAACTTCTTGGCACTTGTCACAGTGAAACTGGCCCACTGACCCCGCCCACTGACCCCACCCACTGACCCCTCTCTCCGGGACCTCTGACCCAGGCCCCCAAATCCCGTTACTCTAATTGCTTCCAACTGCTCTGGGAGGCTTTGATGGGGGAAAAGGGGAGTTCGCTGGGAACACCTGCTGGCGGCTGAGTGGGGCGCAGGTGGGACATGTGGCGGTGGGGGCGGGGGTGGTCTAGAGGAGGGGAGTGGCATGGAAGGTTCCTGGGCAAGTGTTCTGGGGCACACACAGACACAGACAGACTCACACACACTCAGACTCAGACAGACACACACACACATACACACCCAAACACACACAGACACACACACACATACAAAAAGACACTCTCTCTCACACACGGGGCACAAATACAAAGACACACACACACACACATACGGTGCCCCCAGAACAAACAGTTCCTCTGATCACTGGATTCAAAGTACAGCACACTAACAATTACACGGTAACACTTTACTTGATGGTGCACAAAGACACACACACACATACAGACACGCACATGCAGACACACAGACAATGACACACACAAACACACACACAGAGGTTCTAAGTCATGGTGGACCTTTGAAGTTCCAGATCCAACATCGCTGTGTCCACCCTCGGGAAAGAGGCCCCTGGATCACCATAAAACTCCATAAAATGCTGTCTGACAGGCCCACACTCTTAAGGCTCCAAGCAGTCCAGGCCTAGGTCCAATATGATTAACCCAGACATTCATTGAGCAATGCGGCCATTAAATATTCACGGGTCGAAAATAATGCCAAGTATGATAAATCAGCCTGAAAAAACACCCAGCCCCGTAAATAAGACCAGTATTAGATGCACTGCAACACTAAAGGTAATTTGGGAAAAAAAACTGCTGCAATGAAAGTCTTTTTTTATTCCAAAAGATTAGTGCAGGAATGATGTGAAGTACACAACATGGGGCAGATGGTTAATAAACCCCCCCGCCGCTGAGATGCAGAGGAGTACTCCACCGACTGGCCAGCTGACTCACAGCTGACAGGTTCACATGGGGCGTGTGGAGCTCTTGCTCCCCCTGGTGGCTGCAGTCACGGGGGCGCATAACACTGTCACTCGCATTGAGTCACGCTGATCACACAGCTAAAAGGAGAATTCTCCTTGGCAGTACAACAGAGACACCCCATATCTGTGGCACTTAGAAAGCTTAGCTACCCTCGCATACTAATTGCAAGTATAAATCTGTTAACGGGAAGGAGGGAGCCTTCTGGAAATTTCTTCAGATAGTAAAAAGTTATACCTGAAAGGTATCCTGGTGCATCTTCTACTATTACCTCCCCTGATGAGGCAACACTCTCACTCTCTCACACTCTCACACAGACGCCCCTGCCGACTGGGGGCTGATTAATGGGGGATGGATGGGTGTGTCAGTCCCACGCACAAACATGCACATTCCATTCCTACATGTCATTCTTGCGATGTCTTTCTGAGCCCCTATTAATAGTGGTGGCGTGGGGCCACACCCCGGCCGGGTGAATAAATACGTCTCGCTGGCAGCCGTCCCAGAGCTCCCAGTGTCTGGGAGAGAACTGAGTGGGACATACCCTGCCAAGGGAACGAGGGGCGGCCGTGGGGAGCGGAGCAGGGTCTGAGGTACGCAGCCAGCGGACAAGAACCGACCGGGACTCGGCGGGAAGGGACTCGGCGGGCAGGGGCTCGGCGGGAAGGGACTCGGCGGGCCGGGACTTGGCGGGAAGGGACTCGGCGCGCAGGGGCTCGGCGGGAAGGGACTCAGCGGGCAGGGGTTCGGCGGGAAGGGACTCGGCGGGAAAGGGCTCGGCGGGCAGGGACTCAGCGGGAAGGGACTCGGCGGGAAGGGGCTCGGTTGGAAGGGACTCGGTGGGAAAGGGCTCGGCGGGCAGGGACTCAGCGGGAAGGGACTCGGCGGGCAAGGACGCGGTGGGAGACGCTCTGACAGACCTAAGCAGATCGTGCCGGACATGGAGCCCCGGGACAGGCCCTGCTGGGACCCGGCTGCGGTGCTGTCCCCGACGGGCGGGGCTCGGCTCTGCCAGGTACTCTTAGCCAGTGCTACTGTCACCCTGGTGGCTTATGGGGCGGGTTACAGGGGGCCCTATGGGATTTTCTGCATGGCTGCCTGGTGCCTGTGCCTGGCCGTGTCGCTGGCCGCCTTCCTGCTGGAAGTGACGGGGGCGTGGCGCCGACTGCCCGTGTCCTGGGCCGAGCTGACCGCGGCGGCCGCCATGCTGCTCGCCATGCTTAGTGCCGGCGCCTCCCTCGTCTACCCACTGGTCTTCCTGCGCTCCGCCTGTCCCTACGGCGACTGCGGGGGGCGGGACTACCGCATCGCCACCACCGCCTGCTCGTGTGCCTGCTGCGTCGCCTTTGCCGCCGAGCTCCGTCTGGCACGCACGCGGGGGGTTCGGCCACCCGCCTACATGGCCACGCCCCCTGGGCTGCTGAAGGTCGCCCAGGCCGCCGTTACCGCCGTCATCTTTGGCTTCCTGGCTTGCGACAGCGAGTACGGCCGCTACCCGCCCACGCTGTACTGCGCCGTGGCCTTCGCGCTCTGCCTGGCCACGGGCGTGGCCGTGGTGGGGCTGGCCGTGCGCGGCAGAGCCACGTCCTCGCGCCTGGTGGCGGCCTGCGGCCTGATCGGCGCTTTGCTCTTTGCCAGCGCCGTCGCCGTCTGGCACGTCTTCTGCCTGCAGGCGCGGCGGCCCGGTCCCGGAGGGGGGCAGAGTGGCTGCCCGCGCGGGAGCTGCCCCTGGGACAGCCGGCTGGCTGTGGCCGCCTTCGCCTACGTCAACCTACTGCTGTACGCTGCCGACTGCGCCTGCACCCTCAGGGCCTTCTGGACCTCCCGGCGTAACCGGGCCTCCCGGCGTAACCGGGCCCCCCGGCGTTCCCAAGCCATTCCCTCAGATCCCGCAGGACACGTCTTCTTCCTGAAGAAGAGCCAGCGGCCGCATTCCACCTGGTCCCCCCACAGAGTCTACCTGGCCTCCTAACCCCTGTGCAGACCCACGGGGGGTCGCCTCCCCAGGCACAGCCCCTCCTTGGGCACTTTTACAATCCACCCTCAGGCTGCCGCCGCCCCACCCTTCCAGATGGTGCCGGGACAGTAGCCCCCACAGCTTCCCCACCTGCCCCCCCCAAAGACCCGCCCTTGATCCCCGGGATGGATCCAGCTGCCTCAGCGAGAGCCGCCGGCGCTGACTGGGGCCGGCCCGCCGGATCAGCAGATTAGCCGAGCGCTCAGCTCTGGCTCTCCTACGGACTTGTCAGCCAAATGTGCTTCTCATCTCTCAGCCCAAGGCCCGTAATCCCGGCTCAGTGGGTTTTAGGCCACGTCTGCTGCACCGGCTAGTCGTGGGGTCTGCGCGGACCCCGGGGTATCCATGGCGACGCCGCCCTCGTCTGCGTCGCCTTCGTTGTCATTTCTCTGTCTATTTATTTATTTTTTTCATTTTTATTTCTGGTCAAAGACTCTGGTGTAGGTCACCCCTCTTTGCAGAGAAGCTTCTAGAAGGGGACTCTGCTGAGCCCATTCGCCTGTCAGCACGCGTTAGACCGGACTGACATCGCCGCTGGACCCCATGCTCGGACACCTCTAATGACCTCAAACGCTGCCAAGTTAAAAGTCCTCCTGAGGACATCTCAGCTTAGTCACTGTTTTCTATGTGGACTTTTATGTGGTAAATCTTCCCGTTTCTTTATAGTCTTAAGGGTGTCTAAAAGGAGGCTTTTCTAAAGCTGTTATTAAATGTTCTTTTGTGTTTATTTCAAGGGACCAGGTATTACCCTCCCTCCCCCCGCCTAGATACCATGCAAGGAAAGACTTACTGACTGATGATATATATATATATATATATATGCATTTTATATGTGTGTTTGTATGTGTGCGTATAAAGTGAGATTTCAAAACCCTGACCCAGAGGCCATTGTCTAACATGCAATGATCATGACAAACAGGTACACATGTCCTGTTTTCAAGCACTATAAAAACACAAGAACCCGTGTCTCGATGGCCACCGTGGTACCTGTCTGTACCTCAGCCAGCTTGTCTTCCTGTGTTCTGGCCCGCAGCGGTGGGCTCCTGATTCACACGTCAGAAGGCTGTCACCTTGCATGTCTTTAATACGCCCCCCGGATCACCCCCAGCTTTGATCGGGCCACGAATAGCCTTCCAAGCAGAGCACATCGCTGTGGGGGATCAGCTTGCTCCATCTTTAGGTGGCCAGTCGCTGGAGGCGCACGGAAATGTCAGCCTGCGGTCCGGTGCAGGGAGAGCTTCAGCCGGGACGCGGAGGGCCCTCTGTCGCGCGTGGGCACTGCTACACGCTTCGGAATAAAAATACAGATGGCTTTGGAGGTCGTTTGGGATAAATCCCAGGAACCTGTTACAAATAAAAGATGGATGTGAGTTGTGGAGATGGGTGCTATCTGATAACATATCACAGAGGGCGAGAGGTCAGCTGGGCCCCAGATCTAGAGAGGCTGCTTTGAACCTGATCTGTTTACATTCACGTTTATTTATTTAGCAGACTCTCCTGTACAAGGGAATGTAGGAGTGAGACAGAGTGCACTTCCAGTGAGTGACCAGTAACAAGCGTGAGTTAGCACTGGGGCAGGAGCTGCATCACACAGACTCCGTAACAGAACAGCTATTCTGACGGACCTAAGTTAGCAGCTATTCCCTAACAGAAGAGCTATTCAAATGAAAACATCTCGAGAACTCGGTTCCTACGAGACTAGAGCAAAGTAACAGAGCATCCGATGCTGTGGAGGGCCCTTTCGGTGACAATCCCTCCACAAGCCCCGCCTTCACTTCCATCGAACTAGGAGGTAAGATCTCAGAGAGGAGCTTATGTCGAAAAGGGAACATTGGACCTGAGCTGTTCAACTCCTGAATTTCAAATCCTCAGCCGCCCCCCACCCCCCCAGATAGATATTGCAAGAAAGGACAGATCATGCAGCTACAGAGATAGGCGAGCAGAGCTCAGTCAAGACATTGTCTGGTCTCAGAATGAGGCGTGCCAGCCTCTCCCACCCAGAGGCGGGTGGGGGGGGGGATGCCAGTCGAAGGCCACGCTTCGCTTCCCCTCCCCACAGACCCCCTTGCTATGCCGGCATCTGAATAAGTCCCTGGGGATTTGCGACAGCCAATAAGTGTCGTCATGCTTCACCTGTCAGAAAGAGAGAGAGGTGGGCCGAACCCGAGCTGTTTTAATTAACATGCCTGGGAAAAAATAAATAAAAAAAACGTGACGAGGGATACAGGATCACGGAAGAGCAGTCCTCACGCAGAGATGTCCTCCCCTTTGTCCCTGATTCCGGCAGGGCCGGCCTCCTCGTGGAGACGCATGGGGGGGCACCGGCCGCTCAGCTGCTGTCCTGGAATGTCTGAAAGTGTTGGGAGGGGACGTACTGGGGAAACTGGGCAGGCACCAGCGTGCCTATGCCCCTGAAATCCCCCCCGAGCGCCGGTCACAGCTGACAGGACGGCAGGTCCCTCTCTGGGCGGCAGCTCCAGCCAGTATATTTAGCTGTGTGTAGAGGCACAGAAATGTGTCTGCTTGCATTCTTTTCTGGGAATGCCCTCTCTGGGGGGGGCATCTCCCTTAAACAGGCACCCCACCCGATTAGGCATGTACTACACCATGAATTTGAGTGCTTGGATTCTGAGTGAATTTGAGGGTCCCCGTCGGTAAATTTCACCTCTTGGGGGGGTTGGAGGGGGGTGTGCGGATCTTGGCAGACTTCGCTGACCAGGGATTACAGGAAGCTCTCAGTAGGCTTTGCCAACTGGAAGGGGATGCAGATTTTGAGGGGGGCAGTTCAAAGTCGTAATTTTCAGAACTGACTGCGTGTCTGATTGGTAGCAAACTAATTTCATGGGGGCTCAAACCCATTATTTTACTAAGTGGTTTGTGACTGAACCAGGGGTACTCATAACTGGGGGGCAACACCGAAGGGGAGCCTCTAACCCTGGCTGTCTGTCGCTGATAGAATCTGGACCTTGGGGAATCGAGCACCTCTGATATAAGGCCAGTTGCTAAAACAATTATGATCCACAATTACGTTATCAGAGAAGGCAACTCACACAGCACCACAGCGCATATATTTAACAGAATACACGCTGTGCTCTTGAAAAACAGAAATGTGTTGCCATCGAGAAGATGAAAAGAAAAACAAAATTCTTTCTGAAATATCTGCCATTGTTAAATCTGATAAAGTAACCAATAAAAGTGTCCTGCAGGACCCAAGAGACATTTGGTTGTCACTTTGAATTCAAGTAATACAACAAAGAAACGACAGCAACTAAGAAAAGCCCTGTGGCAAGTAGGATGAGATGCTGCCGGATATATATATTTGCCATTCCTGATCTGTGCCTGCTCTGAAGAACCACCACTTGACTGCAGAAAGCCATTTTGGGGCAGCATGACACACCAGGAATGAGGATCACTCGAGTCCCATGGCCTTCTGGGTCTTTTTTTTGGGGGGGGGGCTCTCACGTTTGACATTAGCTGACAAACAGAATCCACATCCGCAAGTGTTGAGACGTTGGCATGCAAGGCGGGGTCATTATAGGAAGAATGTGCAAAAGAACCCACCCCAAATTCAGCCCCTTCACTCCATGGCTAGGGCATGGGAAGCCACACCGAGGGCTTCTAGTCTGGTGGAGACCAGGAAGAACTCATTTCCCTGGAGGTTTAAAATAAGCATCAGATGATCGCTTGGATGCCGCATCTCAGGCACCTGGCGTCTGACAGGCCGCCTGCGCCACTACCGACCCGATAGCGACACACGTCGGCAGGAATGATTAGCGGCGATTAGCGTGAATGCGGGGAGCGGACGGGCGCCTGCAAGCAGAGAATCAGACACCGATTCTTCGGCTACTCCACGCTGCTTTTCCTCTGCATTGTCCTAGGCTATGGAATTTACCTACGACTCATTAGCTTATACCTTTAATGTCATATTTTAATCTCATATCTTTTTTATCAACCTCGGCATTTTAAATGGTAAAAAGACATTTTTGGATAATCATCCGAATTGCCTCGACGCTCCCGCCTCCGGGGGTGTGCGGACCCAGTTAATCACACCAGCTTCCGCGCTTTGAACTTGACCCATATTTTTTGTCTAAGAATCCCCGTTATTGCTCCCGCGAACATGATGCAACAAAGCCCTTAAGCTCATGTATATATTTATCGCCCAACCATTGGCTACAGCAGCAGCCGATCTGGCTAGCGATTGGCCAGCGAGGCTGCCCGTCAAAACTCCTGCCCGAAGCCCGTGGGCGGGGACAGAGGAGGAGGCCACGTTGACACGAAGCGGCGAGTTATTTAAGCAACAAAAAAGCCGGTGTCGAGCTTCTATTAGCGGTGCGAAGACGCGGCCGGTTCGGCGCCTAACGTTTTATTTTGGTGTCGGTGTTGGTCTTGTGTTGCAGAGGTAAGAATCAGCACGGAGCTGGACACTGGACACTGAAATGCGCAGGTTTAATGCACTTCTCAGCAGCCGTACATTGGAATAGACCTTCGATTTGGGTAATAATAACAATAATAAGGCAGGCGATTAGGCCTGAGTGAGAAGCCCGATCGGCTCCGAGTTTCCGCGGCTGCGATAGTGATTTCAATAGGATGATGCAATCATAACATCACCCGGACAGCCTGCAGCCAGGTTCATTATATTCTGCGTTATCAAGCTAATAAATGAATATCCGGCAGTGGGCATACAGTATTCACAATACGACAATCACGAGTGATGATAAAAAAAACATTTGCATGGAAATTCGCCACGATGGCACAGGAACAGCCGTGCCTATATAATCAGCTGCCAATGATGGTGATACGCGGCCCGTTTTTCCCGCTGGTCATGTGTTTGTGATGTATGATATTGTATTATGATTGTTATTTTTATTTTGAATGTATTTTTCTTCCAGGATTCATCAATGACCGTGGGGTTCATTGGAGCGGGGCAGCTTGCCCACGCCTTAGTCAAAGGCTTCACGGCAGCCGGTACGCCTCCCCCCCCCCCCCATTCAAAAAGCGATTTGAAGGAGTCCCTGGCCACGTTAATGTGTTTTTTAGGGTTCACTGCCCGTTTTACCATTCCCCTATTCAGCTTATTTTGGCCGTAATCCAGCTGCCACAGAGCAATGCTTCTTTGACCAGAGATTCGGCGTGTTCATGCCTTTACAGTACAGCATGATTTCTTTTATGTTGGCTGGGCAGTTTTGTTTTGTTGTTGTTTTTTTTCCTTTTTCGCTGACCGCCGCACTTTTGCCTCGCTCCCCGCTTCAGGTGTAATTGCAGCGCATAAGATCACGGCGAGCTCCCCGGACACCGACCTCCTGACGGTGTCCGGCCTCCGGGTGAGTGCTGCCCGTGTCTCACATGGCTGCTTCCCTCCGCTCCAAGTGCCATAGAGCCTTTTTATAAATGTTTCTTTCCTGCTGCGTGCAGAAAATGGGGGTGAACTTCACCACCAGCAACAAGGAGACGGCCAGCCAGAGCGACGTGCTCTTCCTGGCCGTGAAGCCACACATTATCCCCTTCGTCCTGGACGAGATCGGGCCAGACGTCCAGGACCGCCACCTCATCGTGTCCTGTGCGGCCGGCGTCACCATCAGCTCCATCGAGAAGGTCGGCTCTCGCGCCGATGGTGGCGGGTTCGCGTGGGTCCTGAGGAGCGGGGGTGGTGGGGGGGCAGAAGGGCTGTCATTGCCAGGGGTCCTGGCAGGCAGTTTCGTGGGAGGACAGGGGACTTGTACAGAGCGTTAAGTGAGTTTGTACGTGGGTCAGGGTTACAGTGCTCCATCTTTTGGGGATGTCTAGTAAAGGCCGTGTTTAGTGTCCCGGGAGGTAACAAGTTTTTATAATATATGAGCAATTTTACAGTAGAGGTTATTCTGTTACCAAAATGTCATGCATTTGGTGAAGGGTGGCACCCACTATGCGGGATAATCTAATAGGTGGGATACCACAGCAGAGAACTGATGGTATTTAATGGAAAGCACAGCAGTTCGGTTTAGATTGTACCCAGATTGTGTTGTGTTTTCGTTACCGTTACTGTAGAACTAACCATATATAATTAGGAGGTGTTCCGTACCAAATCACCAGGTCACGCCCTAAGATTCCAATGAAAAAGAATCACAGGTGCTCCTATGCCAAATCCGGAATATTAGGTCTGAGTCGCTAATAGTTTTGAAACTACAGCCCTCTGAAATTGTAATTAATTTGATGCAGTTTGCCGACTCGGCGTCTTCCCACTTCCTTATGGCAGGTGCAGCTTTGGCACTTTGTATCTTTTGTATATTTATTTCAATAAGAGCAGCATACTGCCCCTTCAAAAATGAATTCAAAGGAGTGAAAATGGACTAGATTTTTTTCCAAGTTAGACAATTGATTGTCAAAAACCAGTCAGAACATTATTACCAGTAATGGATAAATAATCACAGCGAGAACTTTCCTTTCTGCACATAAGTGGTGATATTGTAATGTATTTAGATTCCCAGTAACAATAGTCAGTACTCTCATACACAATCCAGCATTTCACCAGGCAGCTTTTAATGTTATAATGTTATTATTTTTTGGTGATACCTTAATACTATAGTTAATCATTTTGAAGAACTTTGGGACATCAGTATCACTGATAACAGTGGCTTGCAAAGACATATCTAACTGGACATGGTAGCGCTCAGGAGTTCATGTTGCACAAATTTTGATAAGAGAGTGTGAATTTTGTATATAGTCACTGGCACTGATTGTGCGTTTGCGGGGACAGCTGACTTGTGCACACCGGTGCAACTCAGGATTTGTCGCGATGGCACCCGGCACTCGTATTTTCGAGGCCTTGCAGGCCACTAGAGCATGTCGTGTTTAGATGTTACCATGAAGAAAAGAAGAACACCTGAATGCTCAACCGAGCGTTCTATATATTCTATAGTGTGTTCCTAAATGATGGTCGGATGCTGTCTTCAGTCAGTTTTTTTTTTTTTTAGTTTTTAAAGTGCACTGGAATGGCATTTCACAGTAGCCAAGTGGGGCCCGGTGCACAGATGTGCACATATGTCGTGACTTACGTGGCGAGGTAACAATGCAGAGTCTCGAATCTAATTGATTAAAATGCCGTAAATATGACCACGGTCTCCCCCCCCACCCTCCAGAAGCTTCTCCAGTACCGGCCGACGCCCCGCGTGATGCGCTGCATGACCAACACGCCGGTGGTGGTGCGGGAGGGGGCCACGGTGTACGCCGTAGGCACGCACGCCGGGCCAGAGGACGGCAGGCTGCTGGAGCAGCTGATGGCCAGCGTGGGCTTCTGCGCCGAGGTGGAGGAGGACCTCATCGACGCAGTGACCGGCCTGAGTGGTAGCTGCCCCGCATACGTGAGTGGAGCCCGCCGCACGCCGGCGCACTGTCCCGCCGCGGGCCGCCTCCATCCGCCCCTGTCCACTTCCCCTACCCCCTCTTCTTTAACCCATTTTCTGGCACATTTACCTCAAAAAGCATCGCTCAGTTTTGTCCTGATTGTTCAATGTGTGTCTCGGTGGGTTAGATCACTCACCAGAAGGTCGCTGGTTCAAATCCTGTGGTCGGCACGAGGTCGTCTAAATAAATTCCAATGTAATATAAATGTCATATGGACCTGGATTAGTGCCCCCTAGAATTTTGGTGTCTCACTTAATGGTAAAACAGCAGTTGCTTATGGGATGTCAGCTGGCCAAATAGGGACGTGACCCCACATCGTAAACCCTGCCGCTCAGTCACTGTCAGTGTACTTATATCTGCTTGTGTCCGCGGGCTTTTTCTGAAGGCATGTCTACTAATGGAGTGACCTGGGGCTGCTTTGTCGTTTCTGGGACGCCACTGAAAAAGTCACGTCTGGGCCCCCCTGCCTCCCCGCAGTGCAGTGACAGATTGTGGCCAGCAGGGGGACCTCATGCTAATGTGTGATCTGTGGTAAACACTGCTGAGAGTGACCACTTTCGCCTTTCCCATAATGCCGTTCTGGCTTATATATGGTGGGAGCTGGTGCCAGCGCAGGACCCGCTGAAGCCTCCTGCCCCAGTTAGCCGTTTGCCTGTTTGGCTACCCCCCACACCCCAGTTTGGCCTGCAAACCTCTCGCACGCGTTCTGGCCCCTGTCTTAGCTGGCTGACTCACCCCTGGGGTGTGTGTCCTCTCACAGGGACGCCACAGACTCCCCTCTCTGAACTTGGAAACGTCCCGTCGGAAGTCTGCCTCCTTAACCGTCTTGCCCTCGCTCTCGGCACTTCCTCTTCACATCAGCCTTATTTCCTGGGTCACTCTCTGCTCTGCTGACACTGATTCGTGTGCCCCCCCCCACCAGGCGTTCACGGCCTTGGATGCCCTCGCGGACGGCGGGGTGAAGATGGGGTTGCCTAGGCGGTTGGCCGTCCGGCTGGGCGCCCAGGCCTTACTGGTGAGTTACTGTCACCCTGCTGCTGCTACTGGGAGCCCTGATTGATCACTGACAGCGGTTCACCTGGCCCCCTGAGGAGCAGACGTGTCTTCTGCAGACATGCTCCTCAGCCGCCGCTTTACCTGCCGCTACATTCTGCCGTCGCAGGGCGCGGCCAAGATGCTGCTGGACTCGGAGCAGCATCCCGGCCAGCTGAAGGACAACGTCTGCTCACCAGGGGGAGCCACCATCCACGCCCTGCACTTCCTGGAGAGCGGCGGCTTCCGCAGCCTCCTCATCAATGCCGTGGAGGCCTCTTGCATTCGAGCGAGGTGCCCCCCCCCCCCCCCCCCAGCCCTCTGCCGCGCGTTTATGGGGGAATTCATCATAGTCGATGTTTGGTAGACTTGGTCTCAGTTTGGCTAAATTTGTCTGAGAAGGTCAGTACTTATTTCAAGGACGAGGCCGTTTTAAGTCTCGCTGACAGCTGTGGTTATTCCTCAGAGCTTTATGGGCTCCCCTGTCAGATTAAAGCGGTTAATGGCGGGATCGAACGGCAGATCTGCCCCCGGCTGCTCCTCCACCGTTTCACCAGAAGGGGGCAGTCACGAGCAGCAGGCCGCTCACTCCTGTGAGGCACTAGTGGAGCTGAGACGTCTGAGCCTTCAAGGACCATCACTAGGTTACTTAGCTGATTTTGTTTGATATCCAGAATGACTTGTATAAATGTACAGTTTTATGTTTTTGACCCTGTTATAAAAGCTCTGCATATTTTGCAGAATAAATTAAAAGTTAAAGCGCTTTCCTGCGGGCTGCAGCATCAGCGCGTCTCCAGGGAGCCAAGGCTGAACTGTGCCTGCTCTATTTCCTGCGCCCTGCCCCCGCCGTAAATCCCGGCTCTATTAGCGGGCAGACGGCCACTTCAGAGGCACGCTCGCATTTAGCTGCCTGGCTGATGCCGCACACAGTCGCTTCGTACCGCCGCACGTTTTTCACCAGGTTAAGTACTTTGCTCTAGGCTACAACAGTTGGGCCCTTCTGGGAGCGACCCAGTGACCTGTGGCCTGGCACAGCTAACAACCCGCATGCTGAGGCTGGTCGGCATGTGCCTTGACCACCAGCTCCTTCTCTTGCCTCTCCTCCTCACCCTCACCCTCCCAGGGAGCTGCAGTCCCTGGCCGACCAAGAGAGCATCTCTCCAGCTGCCATCAAGAAGACGACACTGGACAAGGTGCTGCAGCAGCCGGGGGTGACGGCGGCGGGGGGGGGGGCCAAGGCAGCCGTCAGCCTCTTCAACAAGAGCCGCCTGGGCCGGAAGAAGAACTGAGGCCCCGCCCCTGGGTGGGTGTGGCCAGGGCCACACCGTGGGCGGGATCCGGTGCCTATAGATAGTCAGACAAACACGCACACGTGTGCTAACAAAGCCTTCTGGGTCAGTAAGTCTGGCTGGGGGGGGGGGGCCATAACCCCCATCTGAACTCGGAGCTGCAGGCTGTGAGTGTTGGCTCTGGATAAATCAGTTTTTCACGTTTACATTGTGTGGGGGCCTGGTCATGTGACCCTAAGCCCCCGCCCCAGGCCTTGTAATCTGCAGTATTAGCTTCCGGGCCCCGCAGCCTCGGTTTCCCCATAGCTGCCTCGTCCACGGGCTCTGCCGTGACCCACTTCAAAGCCAGCTCCAGGAAGGCTTCTGATGGCCCGTGGTCTGCCCTCACCTCTCCCACCCCTGGGGGACGTATGACATGTTCCGTGGCAAATTCTTCCTCTCTGCCTGGTGGACGGCGCCCCCCCCCCCCCCCCCCCCCCCCCGTGACCTGCCATTTCCCACACGCCGTGTCTGGTGTGGAGAGGCTGGTCATTGGGCACTAAGCCTGAAACTCATAGCCGTTTTTTTTTTTTTTTTTTTTACCTCGTTACATTAGCAGTGCATTTTTGCCTCCCAAATTCCCGGCTTTGTGCCCTTTGTTTCGCAGGTCCCGGACGGGGGGACCTTCCTGCAGCCTCCTGCTCTCTGCAGTACAGCCCTGACTGGCTGTCAAAGGTTAAGAAAAATACGTATTTTTGTTCCGTTGTTGCACTAATTTGTACTGACATGTAAGAACCCACGTTTTTTCTTTTCATTGAGTCTCTAAATTGGTTTGTGCAGATGACGTGTTTCATACAGTATTAAAGGTGCTTCTCCTGCACTGTTGTCAGTTTGCTTTTGGTGACTGCAGGGGGCGTGATGGGGAAAGCTGAGCAGTCTGCCGGGCGGGTGGGGGGGCCGCGTGCAGTCTAGTGTTACGCGGAGGCCGCGGAGTAACGCTCGCTTCCTTCCTCGGGCGCGGACGCCGTGCCTGAAGGGCTTGAACGCGGACCAAAATATTCCCACCGTTTCTTTAAGAGCCAGCCACACCATACGTTTAAGATTGGTGTCAAAAATCTGTCTGGGTATGTAAAGGTGGGGGGGGGGGGGCTGTCACAGCCGGCTGCATGATTTACACCAGCGGTCAGGATCCCGTGCCTCGCCAACTGCTGGGCTGGACACTGTGGCACTGTGATCGCTGTCATTCAACTTTGGGCCGAGGTGATGTGGGGCACCTGTGGGCCTTTTCTCCCCGTTATGGCTATTAGGGGTGGGGCTGAGGCTTTAGAGGGCCCCAGCAGCCAATCACAGGGCTGAAACCCTCTCAGTGCTTTTGAAGGCTGCAGAAGAGTGTGATCTCTAGAGGACCTTCTTCCAGGGCCCAAAGACCCTGTGGCTCTGAGGTCCATGCTGCTTCTGGTGCCCGGCAGCGGTGTGACTTAAAAAGAACGATAAAAAAGCCAGATGCTGTTCTTCATTTCATGCAGTCACTTTAGACATGATTTGGTTTGTTACAAAATACTGGCCCATTCGGAAGAGTTCTATTTATATAGCGTTATTTCCTGGAGCTGTGTAGCTTTTTGGGGGTAGGGATCTGTGCCCACGTCCGGAAGGTCGTGGATTTGAATTCTGCGGTCGGCAGAGTCATGTTATCAGTGTTGGGCCCTTGAGCGAGGCCCTTAACCCCTACTGGTCCAGGGGCTCGGTGTGCCGGCAGGCCCTGGTCTCTGACCTCAAGCTTTCCCTAGGTGTACATCGCTTTGGAAAACAAACAATCACATGCCAGAGAAATGGCTGTACTCAGAAATGCATCGCAAAATCGTGGACAGACGACGGGCATGAATGAAGTTCAAGTGACTCGGGACGAGGCAGAAGCTTTTTGAAGGGAAATCCCAGCGTTACAGGTGCCCGCGGTGCCAATGTGCTGAATTCCCCTTCTAGTTCCTCCTGCCATTGTTTTGAAAGCTGGGCTGATATTGTGAAGGGGAATTCCTCTGAACTGTGCTTGCTGGGGCTGTTCCTCACATTCACTATTCTCAAAGTATAACAAAAAGTCATGAAAGGGGCATTTACACTGCCTTGGCAGTAGACAGTTTCATGCAATCACCAGAGAGTTTTTGCCTTAATGTTTTTAAGGAACAGGGAGCCAAGAGAAAATGGGTTAGGCTTCTTCTTAATGTAAGAGTTAGGACCACCAGTCTATGGAAGTGAAATGGTTTTATAATTTTATTTTAGTAATTAAAGACCCGCAAACGGTCACAGCCCCGCAAAGCAGGCCATGGCCTCCCTTCTCTGGCTGTCTCGCTGTATGGGGCGTCCAGCCAGCAGATGGTGAGGTCAGCCCACTTCAAGCAAGAGCTGGAGCCAAGTACATGGCGGACATTACAGAAGATGTCTGATTTCAGAACCAGAATTTAGCTTAAGACCTAAAACGCTGTTTGACAGAAGCCGGCTCTGGCACTGAAACTGAAAAATGTCTCCTGGCGACCTCATGGGGTGGAACTGTCTGGGAAACGGAGGCAGCCTCGGGGCCCGGAGGAGAGAGAACAGGCAGAAGTGGCACAAAGCTGCGAGGGCGCACGGCTGTCAGGCGCCACACTAACCTGCAAGGAGCTGTCCTGGCCTTTAGCTTATCTCTGTTTGGATACAACCCTTTTCACAGACCGCCCGGGTACATCATAGCATCAATCGTAATTGACACCACAATTAAGATCAAGAAATTAGGCATTTGTTTGGGACGGATAAAAATTCTGTAATATTCCATAACACTTGATAGGATTTTAGCGAGATAGGACTTAAATGGCGGTAGAAGGGTGAGCGTGTGGCGGCCTTATCGCGACGAGTGGGGGGTCAGCAGCTTGCAGAAGGAACCTCACCTCAAAAAAAGCGGCTAGCAGCTTTATATCTGGTAGAGCAGTGGAGCTGTTGTCTGACTGGAGGACATCCTTTGGCTTCAAATGATGAGCAAAAGATGTGGCTTTGAAGAACATTCCCCAGGTGTTTGCTGTTGCTATAGATATACCAAAAATCCCTGACGTTATTTAAAAAACCAGTTGACTATTACGATTACCAAAGACCTAATAAAGGAAGGCTTGTGCTGTTTGAAACAGAAGAGAGAGACGTGGAGTTGATGTCTGAGGCATGGTTCTTTTCAGCACCCATGATTCTTACAGAAGATGCTGCTTTTCCACGTGGAATCAGGATGACAGGAAGTCTTGCTTGGGGAATTTACAAAATATTTAAATAACTTCCCTCCAGCTCTTTACAAAAGTACCGAACGGGACATCAATGGATGCTTGAAAGCCACCAAATCCCTCATCAATATATCCATGCCAGAGGAGAAATCCAAGCAGAAATGGGCTGGCACTCCAAGCATAAATAACCCAGATAAAATCTGGCAGAATGGTCGTGGTGTCCACAGTAGGAGCAGAGGTATCCAAATGACCTGTAATATTCAAGAGCATTGTTTTAATGCCCTGAAAATCTGCTTTCCTGTGCAGCAAAACAACAAACTATCATCTTCTCAGCCTGTGACTGTGTTAGAAGGGGCATGAAAAGGCCTGAACATCACACTGAGTGTCATTGGTCCCACCAAGGAGGAGGCCACCTCAAAGCCAACACAATGCAGGTTTTCATGTCACACAGGGTCATAAAGGAACTCAACTGTTCAATTTATTTTTATATAGCACCTCTCACAATAGAATGGGCACAAGCGGTTTTACATGGGTCTGTTGTGATACATTCCAACACGATTAAGACACGGTCTTTCACAGAGTGGGGAACCTCTCCCCATCCTCACTGTGCAGACTCTATCTCTCTGGGAGGCTCTTTTAATGCCGTCTTACTGACCTGTTGCCAATTAACCTAATTGGTTGTGAGATATTCAACCAAGTCTATTGTTTTAGCATTACGCAACTCTTCCAGTCCTCTGTTGCTGCTGTCCCAGCTTTTTTGAAACATGTTGCTGGCATTAAATTCAAATTGAGCATGTACTTGCTATAATACAACAAAACCTCTCAGTTTCAACATTTGATTTGTTGTCTTTGTTCTATTTTCAATTAAGTTTGGCTTTATTTGATTTGTAAATCATCGCATTCTACTTTTATTTACATTTTACACAATGTCCCAACTTTTTTGGAAGGGGGGGCTGCACAACAACAGGGAAAATGGAAGGAGAACACCGTTGACCAGGCTGGCCTAGCCTTCCTCTGTCCCTTTTGACATTGGCAGCAGTTTAAAGACAATTGCCAGACTTATTTTAGAGCAACTATATTAACATTAAAAAGAAGGTCTTGTTTGCTATGAATCTATTTCTAATATATGCCTTCACCATTGTCACAAAGCAGTGTCATTGGTGAGACAAAGTTAGGAAAAGATTGAATCCTAAAGATGGTGTTGAAGTAAAGATCCATCTTCTGCCTGCGACAGGGTCTCTGAGCCCGGAGCCAATCCCAGGGCACCAGGCAGGGGATGGCGGTCCATAGCAAGGCACACATTATGAGGGTAACTTAGAGACACCAATCCACTTAAACTGTGTGCCTTTGACTCTACAGATAGAGTCAGGGTGGGATTTGGCCACAGAACCATGAAAATACCTAGAATAGGGACATTTTGGTCATTGAATACAATGGCAGTACATGCTCAACTTCCAAAAATGCGGCGTTCGAATGCTTGAGTTGGATTTGCACAGCTTCCTTTAGCAGTGAGGCTGGGTCTAGTGACGCCTTATTAAGAAATTCACACTATCCAGGGCATAAATCCAAACGTTCACACCAAATACGGAGTACAGGGAGAAGCCCCAGACAGATGGTGATACCGCTTCATTAAAAAGTGACACCTCAGCCAAAAAAAAAAACACCCTATTAAAACAAATAACTTAATTAAGCTAATTAATTAATGACCATGCACTCACTATTGCAGCTGATGAGAGGGACCTTTGCCTCACCGAGGGTGTTCACACAAACATTTGGTCACACACATTGCAGCACTAAAGGAAGGAGAAGGGAGTCAGTTACGGTCCAGAATCTTCTAGAATTACCTTTTGGTTTTTGCCCCAGGATCTCTGGGTCCAGTTTTTGACAAGCCTCAAGTCCATTAAATGACAGGTAATGATTTTGGTTAAGCTATCAGGTAAATCTATTTTCAATTTACATATAATTAAAAGGGCCATACATCAGTGTATATAGCTTAATGTTATTAATACAAAGTTTCTCTACCTCAGCTCTAGAAGACCAGACACACACCTACATTAAGCATTACTGAGCTATCGGCTTGAATTCTGAACTTTCTGTCTTGTCTTGACAATTCTAAATTCACTGCAGATTTTTTTGAGATATGCTTGCACTGAAAGAAACGCATTTCTTCAATTTGTGGTACTTAAAATACCAACACATAATTGTATCATAATCCGTGACCAAATATGATCAATTTTAATAACTATTCCACCAATTATCAAATTCATTAACTCAATTCTCATCTGCAATATTGTTTCAGGAGCAAAAACCAACCACATCAACTTAAGTTAAGTAATCTAATTTTTTTTCTGCCACAAACTTTCACACAAATCTCATCTGCAGTAGGTCTGTACCTGTTAGCAGCCCCTACACCTACCCTGCAATTTCCTAACAGCCCATAAATTTGGACATTTGGAATGAAATTCACTTACTGTTCCCTGGTTTTAGGACACCTCACACGCTGCCCAGAACTTCAAGTTTTCGTTTTTGAACACCTGTATGCTGAGCTTCTGCTTGGGCTGTGATGCCCACAGCTATCATTTCTCTGTCTCCTTGGTCTAGACTGCTCCCGAAATACTGTTGGTGTCTTTTGGTTCTAAAATAGTTTTTACCATTTTCCCCCTATGTTTTTTTTGTTTTTGTCATTTAGCAAGCCCAATCATTCCATAATAATGGCCTCGTTCGAAATCTCATTATTTCCCAATACACCGTTTGAAGCTCAAGAAAATACAATGTTTCAATAACCATTATTGTGTGTCAAAGCAATATTTAATATCTTTAAACATATTTGTACATAATACAAAACTGTATGAAACTGTACAGTTTACCGGGTAACCGGATAACGGAGTTAATAGGACCACACAGTGTTATACAAAGCTTACACTTTATCCAGATGAAAATGTTGCTCAGATTCCCACTGGATAAGGGTGCCAAATTCCCACCAGGCACGTCTCATGAAAGCAGTACAGTTGTCACTCAGAGGCAAAATACCGCACTGCCAAACCAGCCCAAAATAGACGTTTGTAGAGATTTCTCCTGGCTACCATAGAGACTGGTTCAACCATTGGTTGCTAGTGACAGTCGCTGATGTGCCGTGGGGACGCGGGTGACACTGGCGTCCGTGGCTGCCTTTTGTGCCACATGGTTCGGGTTTGCGGGGAGCTTCTGGGCACGGCTTTAGGCGCTTTGCCACTATTGCGCAGTCAATGCAAGGATATTGACCAGACGTGGGCTGTAATGTAAAACACAAAATGAGAAGAGAAAAACTTTCCCACTTATTTTCAAGCCGCGATGTTTGCCTAATCTCCCTCGTTCCTCGCTGACATCCCGGGCCGCGCTGGTCCTGGCGCCCCGGCGCGCTAATCGCGCTGGCGGACGGGGACGGTGGGCGCCTATGCGCTCCAGATAACTAGACATGCGGGATGCGAGTGCAAATTTAAAACCAAAGTTTTAAGAAACTGATTGGTTTTTTCCCCTCCATCGCCAAGCACAATGCTCCCGTGAGCTTTCAGAAGGTGACAAGCGGCAGCAGGATTTATCCCGATTTTAGACCCCCGTCAGCCCGCCGCTTAATGGGCTGCGCTGCCTGTTTGTTTGCGCGCCCGAGGGCGTCTTCGAGGGAGCCGATGAAGTGTTTCGGTAATCCCTCTTTTATTCCAAAGGTTATCCTCCACTGGCTTGCGACGCTCGCCGCTCAGATAAACCGGCCTCCAATACCTTTCATTTGCTTCTCATTACGTCTCGGCACCGGCGCGCTTTTGTCGGGGCTGCGCTTTATTCCGGAGCCGCTTCGCACGTCTGGAGAGGGTCTGCAAATAGGAAAAAGGGCCAGGAGCACGCACACCACTTTTCTGATGGGCGATCGGGGTCAGCAGATCCCTCCGGCGCGTCTGATATTTTGTCCGTCTCTAAACATAACCGATGCTTTGTCGCCGGGTTCCTGGGCGCTGGTGTCCACGTAGGGAACGGCCCCACGGCCCCTGCGGAGAGTACATCCGCCTGCCTATAAACCTCTGCATAAAAATGACGATTTTGAAATTAATAACATTTTGTCGCCCACGCCCTACTGTAATGCGGCTGATGTCCTTGATAGTAAACGTATCTGGGCATTTTAGAATGTGCGGCTTTTAGTTTTCCCAATAAGCTTGTATTACTCTCCCCAACAGGTCCATGGCAAGCACTTGTTGGCCGCCTTTTAACGGGAATCGAATCGCTTGGAGCCAGTTAAAGGCTGTGGTGCCACACACTCTCCTTTGCCTAATTCCGACCATTGCAGGTGGGCTGCAGACTGAGACACAGCACTTAATACACACGCCAGAGCAAGCTGGGAGCATGATGCAAGATGTTTTCGAAAATGGAAGGATACCTGGCGCAGTGACAAAAAGAGCCTCTATTTTTTTTACCTCCTTCCCTACTCAGGAGAAGCTCAACCCTTAATACCCCCCGGGGCGGGTGGCTGGCTGGCACGTGCGAGGTCCACCAGCCCGCAGCCGTGGGCCTCCTGTGGAAAAAAGCAGATTATATTACAGCGCGGAGGGGCTGGGCCCTGGATTTCAGGCCGGCGGCCGCAGTATAAATAGCCTGGCCACAGAAGGTTGGGTGAAGCCAGCATTCCTTTTTATTTAAGTCTTTCTGACTCACGGGTTGAGGGTCATATCAGTGTTTCCCGGCGCGGTATACTGCGAGCACAGCTCCGCTCTCTGCGTCTCTCTGCACCGTGACGCTATGGCGCCATGCCTCCGCTGTGAGGCCGCAGCTCTTAGGGGAAGCGGCGGTACTTACAGGTGGCGATCTGCACTGCTACTGCCACGTGCTCAATGAGCCCCGCAGGAGAAGCGGAGACGCTTTACAGAGCGAGTCTCCTGTAGGTTGCGCGGCCTTTCTGGTGGAGACCCCCCTCCTGGCCTGGTGCTGCGGGTTCTCTGTGTGATGTCAGCCTCTGTGTCTTCCAGGCGCTGAGCTATGGCAGGCCGAAATGTGGATTTACAGTCATAGTCAAATGCCCAGAAACTAAGGGTCAGAAGAGCCCCTGGCCGCTATCTGTATGCCGGTCGTGTGGCTTTCTGAGCAAAGGGGATGTCTGAGCGGTCGCGGTCACTAAGGACAATCGCTTTCCCTGTGGCTTCTGTCTGTGATTGTCTGTGGCTTCCTGCTTCTCCTGACCTGTCGCTCATCATATCCGATGGGCCTCTGGATGAGCAGAGAGGCAGGGTCTCCCTCAGGGCCTGGGGCCCCGGGCTCAGCAGGTGTTTGCCTGATACGCATTTACACCCAGCCTTTATTATAAATGGCCTCTGCAGGATTTACCCCAAAAGAGGCTGGAGTCGAGGGAAAGCCTGTTTAAATGATAATACATTTGGACAAAAAGGTAATTAAAAATAATAAAAAGGCAAAATTAGAAACCATTAAAGGACACATTTATTTTATACAAGATGCTTAGTTTAGATGCTGATGGAGTCCAGAGACACGTGGGCTGGCCTGATTGGCATCGACACTGACCGGGGTGTGTGCACATGTGCATGTTCGCTCTGCGATGGGCTGGCCCCCTCATGCTCTGTGCCCTGGACTCCCGGGGATAGATGCGAACCTTCCCCGGATAAGTGGTTGTTTTGGGTAGAAGGACAACACAAGGACGATAACCACTCAGTTACTTGAATTCTTCAGACAGCACAGCGTTTGGAAGCACCCTGGATTTTCAGTGAAAGTTCTCCCTCAAGTAAAATGTCAATTGAACTTTCTCCCAGATAATTAGACATGACGGTGTATGTATTATTTGTATTATAGGATCTAGCGGAGGAGCCAGAGACAGTAGTTACATTACAGCATCGTGCGTTTTTACAGTAGACGGCTGCTGATTCCCTAATATAGAAGGAACGTCTACAACAATCGTTTACGCCACTATTTGTTTTGCTACGCTTCCTTCCTTATACGAGTCATACGCGTGTCAAGTTGCAGCTTACAGACGTTATCAGGGTTAATCTTGCCCGTAGTGGTCAGTTGTTATATCTGTTCATTTCAATGAACCCATTCTGTTTCCTCATACGATCGTACGCGCTTTAAAACCCGCTCCCGTCTCGGCACGTTACGAAGTCGGAAAAATAAGTATTAGTGTTTGGTCGTGAAATATCTTGGACGGTTGATTTTTGTTTAGCGTCTGCAGGAAGTTCCTGCTACGTGCTTTAATGGCTAAGATGTGTACCCATCGCACCGCGTTTAAGGCAGTGCGGACTAAAGCCACCTATTATATCGTATCCTCCACAACCGACGAGATTTCTCTTTTAAAGTGTAATCTACTGCTGATCATGAATAATAATAATAATAATAATAATACGCAAACGAGATACTGTCACATTCCTTTGGTGTATTGAAATGCAACAGAATGAAAGAATATAATTAATATGTATAGAGTAATGAAATGTGAATTTTTCATTTAAATTTATATGGTCAGCTTCTCCATTTGGTCAATATTCGGTATGGTTTGGCCAATTTCCATAATTTGCAGGCAGCCTTATAACACATTCTAATTGCTGTGCTCAACTTGTTGCAACGTTTATCATAAAGCGAAGTCAGCTGGCTGCGCCTCTAAAGAGCGCGTTTGGCGGCGCGCAGAGGCGCGATGCGCCCTTTCCCTCGGAAATATGCACCCCCGTGTCTCTTTAAGTCTTTTTTTGCCAGTTGCGTAGATCCTTCATGAATGAAACCATGTGACCAAACATCATATGACGTCTGGCTCCGGCACAAGAGAAAGGGATCAACAAGGAGAAGGCGAGGGAGTATTTTTTTTTTCTTTACAAATTACTCAGGAATAGATCTCCGCCGCTTCAAAGTGCCGAGTCCCGGACCTCTCGGCGGTACCAGGCTGCGTCTTGCCTTTGAGTTCGGTGAGTAGCGCTGCAGTTTCGCCCGCCGGTGCTGCTGGTAATCCGGGGGGGCAGCGTTAGTTATTTTAAGGCAGATGCGTTATCTGGCTGTTTTGCTGAGTGCGCACGCCTTCGCTTCCCCCGCTCCGCTCGCCCCGTGCTTTTTCCTCGGCGGCCGCGGCTGCCCGGCGGACTGGGGACTGGGCAGGGGGGCAGGCGGGCGGCATCGCGCCGGCCGTGCGGGGACGAGGGAGCCGGGCGTGCTGATTCATCGCCGATCGGCCGCCATTCGGACGCGGGCGCCTCGGCGGACCCGCCGACCGCTTCGGCCGCGTAGATGAGAGCGAGGGGTGGGGGGGGGGGGGGGGGGGGGGGGGGGGGAGCGGCTAGGTGCTCGGATGCGGGGAATCCCAGCTCCGGGTCCAGGCGCCGCCGCCGAATGCGCGCTGTCACCGCGGCGTGCAGCTTTGTAACAGAGTGCAGGACTGCCGGCTGCGAGCAAAGTTGGTTTGGTGCTGCGTCTGATGTTGTTTTGTGTTTATTCTTTCTGCTCTGCGGCCAGAAATGCCGACACTTTTATTAGGGGAAGGTGTCGCGCCGTGGCCACGGTTAACACAATAGAGGTCAGGCTGGCTCCGGTGCCCCCGATCGCCCAGCTCCCTGTCACTTTTATGCTCACTGTGCCTCTTATCATTAACATTATTGTCGGTGCATTACATTGTTATTAACGGTGCCATTGCGCACGTGTAGTTTTCGGTGCTGCGAATGCTTTTGACGGGCAGTTGTCGGGAAGCAAGCGGTGCTTCTGAAGCGCGTTTGGCGGTGGGGAAGCGAAGCGGCTCGGCGCGGGCTAACGGGAGGTGGCCGAGTGCCACACGGCTGGCTGCGGGGCGGACGGGCGACATGCCGGCCGGCCGGCCGTCAGCCGGCTTCATGTTCCGGGTGAGGAGCCTGGCCGCTCTGCGCTCTTGGACAGCCGGCTAAAGAGTCTTCGCCTTTTAAACCGAAGTCGCTAATTTGTCTCCGACCACCAGTTTGATGCAATGTATCGGTTTTTATCGCCCACAGACAATATTTTGCTACTTAAGTGCAACTCGGATTGCCTTTTATCTACCGACGCGTCTCCGCTCCGCGGATCGGAGCGGCGCAGCCGAGAGCGGCGGAGATGCTGATTCATCATAACGTTGAATTTTTTGACGTTTCCGAGCGCAGGCATGGGGGAGCCATGGCAACATGGCACCGGCGGACAAAGGTCTGCTTCTGGGGGGGCGATCGATCTTTATTAAGGGGCTTTTTTTATCCTGGGAGACCACCGCGCGGGGTGTATGAGAAGGGCTTCATAATCGGGTATTATCTTTAGATCAGGATCAGAGCGCAGGGAATTGAGCGGTCCGGCGGCGTACCGGCGCCCGGACGGTAAAGGTGACCATGCCGAGTGTCTGTGTTTCGGTCTGTGCGCTTGTACCGCCTGCTCCCACGGCTGTGTCCATTTTACAGCTGTGGGCACTCAACAATAAAAGAGAAAATGAAATGCTCTCATAACCGTAACTGTACTGCATGTCTCTTAAACACACAGATCAGGCTTCGTTCTCATATGATAAGGAAAGTGAACAGATTGCTTTATTTTTCTTACCTTGACTTCGCTCTAAATTGACTATTTGCCCCCACCCCGACAAACGGTCATTTGAATCTTCTACAACAGATGCTGATATATATGACCTTAATCAGTGTATTGGTTTGGTTACTCTCCCCATGAGTTTGATTTTAGTCTGTTTCCAACAACCACTGGTGGAATTCCCTAATATAGAGTAATAATCACTGATAACAACCCCACCCTGTGAAAGAAATAAATACACTGTATTGGAGGATATGAATTTATTTAATGGGGAACTAAAACAAAAATGTTGTTTGAAATTAGTGTGTTGTATGTTAATATGAATGTTATTTGTTTTTCGTTTAGGCCAGTAATGCTTCGTGCAGTCAGGTAGTTAGAGGCAATATAGAAAAATATGATTTGAACATGTATTTTGCATTGCATAAGCAGTACACAGTTGGGGGAGCCGTAAGAAACGGCCGTCATTCACTATGTTTTTGGCTGTGCATCGTGGAGGCTTTACGTAAAAATACATTTAGTCAACATTAAGCGGTGGTGCGTGGGCGCTCTGTGCAAAGGCGGGTCATCTCCGAAGCCCTGTGGCCGGCCCGTGCGGGTTCGGGTGCCGGTTCGGCCGCGTGCATCCGGCAGAGGGGGAGCCGCGCGGCAGCGCGAGCGCCTGTTTGATTTCGGCGCGCGCGGCCCCCGTCCCGCGCCTGCTCCCCTCTTTCGTACGGGCGGCATTCTGTAGCATTTACTGCTGACTGTCGTGTACGGGTGTCATTCACTGATATTCTTGCTGATGTGGCCCTATTAAAAGGGGGGCGTCTGTGGGATTCGCCGAGATGGAGGATGAGGATCTTTTGTCTTCAAGGCATCTCCTAAAGTGCTGAGGTGCGGGAAAAAGGGCCGCGCGCCTGACAGATGGCGTTTGCACTTGTTACGTTCCCGTGCGCCGCCCTTTTATTGTTACGCGGCGGCTCCTGCGGGGGGGGGGGGCACCCTCCGGGACGCTAATACTACTAATAATATTAATAATATGAATAATAACCACCAAGGGCTGTAACCCCGAAGACCCGCGGCGCTTCGCAGGTATTCTCTGGTTTATTTATCGACGTGTTTATAAGTAATCAGGCCCAGCTGACCGCAGAAACACCGGCCCGCTTCCCCCCGCGTAACATACAAGGCTTCACCCCCGTGGACTTCGGACCGCAGCCTGGTACCGACGTACCGTCTCAGTTCGGGTGTTTCTTTTCTCTCGAATGGTGCCGTTTTGCAGACGCCCCGGTCGCTTCTGGCGAGGGGGGGTATTTATATGCCGGTGCTGGGTGTCTGGGGCCGTTCGCCGGGCAGTTAGCGGCTTCGGGCGGCCTGCTTGGACATGAGACGCCTTTACCTTTTTCCCCAGGGAATGACATTTAGCCGTTTAAAGTTATTTAAAGAGCGCCTGTTTCAACTTTTGGTGTCTTTGGTCCTTCGTCATTCTTTCTTTAAGATTTGTTTTATTATCTTACCAAGCTATTTTTCCTCACCCAGAACAACTTACAGTTAAACTCCGTTATAGCGCAGGCTAATTTTACTAGCAGGGTTCAGGTTAAGTACCTTCCTCAAGGGTACCAGAGGAAGGCCCCGCCTGGGACTTGAACTGGCAACCTTCAAGCATCGAGCCCGTGTCCTTTAGCGCCGAGCCGCTCTCATGCTGCTCCGCCTTGAGCCGAAATGCGCTCGGCACTCGGCAAATGCTGAGGAATGCAGGGCCGCTATCTGCAGGGATGTGGAGCCCGGCGAGCTGGGACGCAGAGCCGCACGGAGCGCTCACACCTTGGCTGGGATGAGGGTCCCAGCAGGGGGAGAGAGAGCGTGTGCGCGCGCCTGTGTGTGTGTGTGTGTGTCTGTGCGTGAGTGTGTGGAGGATGGGGAGAGGAAGGTTGATGAAACACCGGGTAAGAAAGCGAAGAGCTTCTAGTGCTACTTCTGCATGACTAACGTTCCAGTGTCATGGAGCAGATACGGTTTCAGGGTAATTATTGCCTCTGTGCCTCTTGTTTTAAAACGCTGCCCGTGGAGGGGGGTTCGTGGAGTGCAGCGATCGCTCTGTGGGGGTAACTGAAAAGCTGCGCAGGGTTTGGGGGGGGGGGGGGGGGGAGGG
>JAODKL010000095.1:3022966-3047337 GCA_026780765.1 Petrocephalus schoutedeni
CCCCCCCCCCCCCCCCATCCCCTCCGCACCAAATTACACCACCTGCTTCTCTACCTCCCCCCTCCCCCCCCACCCACCCCTCCCCCATCACCAAACAGCGGCAAAGCAGTATCCAGGGTTCTGTTCCTGATCTCCTGATTCCTGGCACTGCGTAACTTTTAAGGTGTGCATGAACGTTTGAGAGGTTTGTGACGAGATGTCCTACCGATGCCCGGCCTTCCTCCATGCCCTTAAAACCCCGCCCTCGCTCCTCCAGCACACTCGCTCTGAATGCACGCGAGGCAGCAGCCGCGAGGAGTCCTGCTGTGCGTCACAGCCAGCGTGGGAGGGACTCTGCCATTCTTTATGTAAGGCCCCACTCTCCTTTAATCTGTCAGAGATGCCAGTCACTTTAAAGGGACGAGTTGGGGGGGGGTTGACAGGCAGCCTCGCACATACGTGACGATTGTGTGTCGCACGCCAGGGCTTGTGTTCGGTGTGCGGGGGTATGGGAGTGTGCGGGCAGGGGAAGGCGCGCAGAGGCTGGACAGACCCTCACGGAGCAAAATCAGGTGTCATTGTTTTATAGGTGTCAGACTTTTTAAAGTTTTGTTTTTAAAGTCGTCAAAGGTGGATTAATAAAGAAACGTTTTAAAAATACAAAGAAAAAGAGCCAAGCTTGCTTTTCTCCATGCTGTGTTTCCATGCCGTCCGTAAACTTTCTAGTTTATATCTGCGCCCTGCTCTTCACGGCCAGCGGCCTCATCTGCAGCTTCCTCGTCAGGCCTAGATAGCATTTAAATTGATTTCCTCTTTGCTTCCTGCTCTGTTTTTTTGCTTTGCTCATTCATGTTACCCCGCCCCTGCCACCACCTCTGTCTGTCTTTCTCAACACCAGTGTGCCGCGCACTCCTGCAGGTCTTGACTGGTTCCAGTTTCACGCCACTGACGGGTACAAACACAGAGACTGCGGAGGCAGGGGTTCGCTGCCGGGGCCTGCCACTCGGCCGCTCTCCGGACCACGTTGCTCCCGCGCAATGGCACCACGGGGACCCTGGCAGTGCAATTTAGGTCTGATTTAATTAGGAGCTTGCTTGCATGTCAGCCCCATTTGGGGTGAAGGTTGGCCGTCCCGTGGTGTGGTCACAGGGCGAGTGGACTGTGACACCCAGCCCTGGGTTCGACAGGGGTACCCTGGCCCCGCCCACATTGCTGTGTCGCTGAGCATGGAAGCAAATGCTGCTGTTTCTGCAGAGTGCTTATGGTCACAGCACGCGCAGAAGGTTTGTCCTTGAAGAAAGGGGCGCTACATGGCCCCCACCCCTTTTTGACCATAAATAATGAATAATAATGCTGATAAATGCCCACTATAAAGGGCAGTTAAATAGCCGCCGCCCTTTTGGCGCGAAGGCCAGTCCTGAGCAGGCGAGGCCTTGGGAGGCCTTTTGCGCTCCGCTGTGCTTCAGTGGGGGTGTGCAGCAGAGCTGCAGCTCGCAGACCCCCCAGGGACACAGGTCACCTTGCCATTCCTTCATTTGACTTCTTCTCTTGACCATCCCCAGATCCCGCCCCCCACACCTTCCCCTCCCACCTACCCACCCCAACCGCTGTAACTGTTAAGAGCAGCTTTTTAAAGAGGGGATGAACTGAGTCTCTTTGTGTTAGTTAAACTTCAGAACTTTATAATTAGAGTCTTGGTTGTGGTCATTGCTGAGATCAGGGATTTTTCTCCACCCCCCCACCCTAACTGCTAAGCTTCTCCAAATGTGTTGAGGATGCACTTTCAACAAGGTTTTCCCTCCCTCCTCATTCTGCCCTGCGATCGCACTCAGCACTTTTTGTCCTGTGGGTGTGATGTCTTTTCTACAAGTAATCAGCTCTGAGGTGTCAGCGTTCTTTCAGGCGATTCATAAAAATTCAGCGTGCGCCTGCAAAAGCCGTCTCCTCACACCAACCCCGGACCCCCGTCCGCAATCACCACTGCCCCCTTTCCCGACCTTGCCTTTGCTATCTACACACGAGACAAGGTTTAAGCGTTCACCAGGGGCGACGTGTCTGTGTGTCTGGTAAGCAGATGCTCCATCTGATACCAGTATCAAACTTGCGTAGCCAGGGGTTAGTCTGAGACAAGTTTAGACCTGCTGGGGTCACTGTTTTATGGTTATTGTTCTGTTTGCTTTCTGCTTTTCTCAGTTTATCCCATATCCACTGGAATGTTTATTAATAGGCTGCAGTTATATTCGAGCAAGAAATGTGATTGCTTGGTCCTCACTTTGGAGTTACGTTTTGTACACTGTGATATAATCTAGCCCTACAGCTTTGTTTCTGGACCCAGAGATTCCCAGTCTCCCGTTTGATCTGCTGTTACTCTTTGCTAGGAACCAAAAGTATTGAACCAGCAGACACTACGATTCCAGAAAGCTTCACCGGGGGTGATGCCACGTGGGTCCTAGAACTTCAGGTCCAACATGATTCTTGAACACAGGAAGTCACCCACCCGTGCATTTTAAATCCTGAAACATGAAACCGATTTTTGGCTGTCGAAAGCTGTTGGGATGTCACGCCAGGATGGTTTGTCACGGTTGGTCCTGTTGGTATTGTTTTGCCCGATTTTTTTTTTTGGAGTTTTGTATCTGCATCAAAGCTAGTTTGTGCTCTTTGATTGGGTTGTATGTCATTTGTCACCTTTAGTTGTACCAGTGTGTTCCAGTGCAATTTTTCACAATCGACAGAAGGGCACGGGTGCCGATCGTTCATCAGCCTTGGTTGGCAATATATTTTTCTTTTTTTTTTTTTTTTTTGCAATTGGCTTGGTGTGTATCCGGCGTAAGGACTCTAGGGGACACTCAGTGATATTTCACCATTGGTTATGGCATTTACCTGTACCTGTTGTGAAGGAATGAATGAATTTGTGGGCCATGCGTAAGCTTGTGTTCATTTCTCCTGGCTTAATCAGGCCACTTATTAGTTATTTGTACTCCTTATCGCTAATGTTTTTCTGTAAAATTCAACAATTTAAATGGGGCATTTTCAGATGATGAAATAACTGCAGTAGGCAAATATGATTCATTTTTTCGGAAATTATTAAAATTATTGCGTTAATGGAATAGGGTGGAAGCCGGAGTAGAGGGTTCCAAACAGAGTTCACCTGGAGTTTGAGGTTTGTGTTGGGCTTTTAGACTGGCTGCAGTACCAGGGGCTCCTCCAGTACCACGATGTCAGATAAGGCAGGATGAATCCGGGTTGCTCTGTTCCGCATCAGAACGCCCCCGCTTGGCCAGGGGGCATCTGATTCACGTTCTGCATCACGGGAATTCTTCTTTCAGTCGAACTGCTCTTGACCCAGCCTGCAGTGGGCATTCAGTGAAATGACGTCTCCGTGCTTTTGTGGGTGCTGTCGGGAGCCTTTGCTTTCGGGGTGCCAGATGCATTCCCCAGCATAGTGCTCAGATGTATGAAGATGACTTTCAGCCGCGTCCCAAAGACTTCATGCAAGCTGGATGAATTTCCTGGATTGTTCAGCTCCCCAAGATGAGTACATGACTGTTCTAGTTGCCATGCTGTTCTGGGGGGCTTCTCTGTTTGCTTGGGGCTGCCTGTCTTTGCTGTCCCCCCCCCCACACGCTGGGGCATTGCGCGATGGTGAGTTTGGCAGCTCAGCGCCATAGCGTGTCGAACTGGGAATCTGCTGAATCATGATGACTACACCCCACTTTGGTGTCGGTTGCAACCACCGGTTGACTTCCCGTTATCTCAACACGGGCTTCTTCCTCTCACTTCAACGAGCTAAAGTGACAAGCGGTTCTGCATAGCATCTTCTCCCTCGCTCTGCCTCACTTGCTGGCTCTCTCGGTATTCAGGATCTGTCTGCCCACCAGAAACTCTGTATCAATCCATTTAATGCAGCTAAGAGCTCCCATATCAGGGGGAAAATAGGCACATTAGGAACTGTTAACTCTCCAGGAGGCACATCTCATTGTGGAGAACCTTAACAGGAGACGGCAACTTACAGATCTCCATGAGATAAGGTCTCGCAGCATAGCGGCCGCTTTCACGCTTGTGTGCCTCACTTGGTTCAGCCTTGCGCTGGGTTTTCAGCGGGGCTCTAACCTTGAGTTGGCAGTTATGGCCAGTCATTGCCTCACGAAAAGGAACACAGCCAGAGTAAGACATAAAGCAATAGAAATTCATGACACCAAAGAAACCATATTGTTTCGACCTGCATTTCTAGCATTGTTTGCACTATCATAATACAAAATATTGGGGTAGCCAATGCTGATTTTTCCCTGAGTCGATTCTAAATGGTGGCCATGATGGGCCACTTGTTTTGGAGCTCCAGAGAACCCTAGATATTCCACATCTCCTTTGCCACAGTTTATTTTTATTTTTTGCACCTTTTATTTTGTGCTGGCTTTAATTGCCCCATAGAGTGACACGGTGGTAGATGTTTTGTTTTCACAGGCTTGGCTGTGAACTGCAGTGCCACCACAAGGCCAACAGGAAGCTTGAGTGTTTCTCTCTTTGTTCTCATCCTCATTGTTTCTGATACCAGAGACCCCTCTGACTGTGTCCGCGTGGCCGGGGTGTTCCGCTGGTGTGCCGCCAAAGCTGTTCCGTCCCGCTTGGTTGTATGTCTGCTCAGCAATGAGAAGTCATGTTCTTTGGCCCGTTTCTGGCTGTGTGCTATCTTCGCGACATTTGTATGGGCATAGCAAAGCCTCATCGGGCCTGTCCGGACAGCCTTACCCCTCCATCACAAAATCAACCTTCTGCCCTTTCTGATTCGAGGAATGCTGTACTTGTTCCTCTGTGCCACGGAGCCTTTTACTCACCCCTCATTTAACTTTCTCCACTCTTTTCCTTTTTTCTGTCCAGTTCTGAGCAGTGGGCAGCAGCTCTCGTGGCATGACGACCACCAGCAAGGGAAGCAAGGCCCTGAAGGTAAGCCTCCTTTCACACTCCTGACAGGCAGTTTTAGCTTTTGGAAGTCCCTTTCTCGTCCCCTAATCCTGTTTCCTTTAGGATAGGCATACCCACATCTGATGTCCATGCCAGTTAGTGTTCATCCTACCCGGAGTTTAAACAGGAACACCCAGCTTTAGGAGATGGAATTATGGATGTACTTAAACCTGTTGTAATTCTCAGTTAATATGGTTATGTGGTGGCTTTAAACATACCAGGTGAAAATATTGCCTTGCAAGTGAGGACTCTGTCTATGCCTCCGTTTTAATACCGTCTAATCCCATCTTTTAATCCTATCTTAAGTTGTTTCCAGCTGGTGACCTTGGATTCACCCTCCTGTTTTCCTGACTCACTGCCGCCGCCCTGCAGGTTAAAAGGGAGCCGGGGGAAAATGGGACCAGCCTTACGGACGACGAGCTGGTGACCATGTCGGTGCGGGAGCTGAACCAGCACCTGCGCGGCCTCTCCAAGGAGGAGATTCTGCAGCTGAAGCAGCGGCGGCGCACGCTGAAGAACCGCGGCTACGCAGCCAGCTGCCGCGTCAAGCGCGTTACGCAGAAGGAGGAGCTGGAGAAGCAGAAGGCCGAGCTGCAGCGCGAGGTGGAGAAGCTGGCCTCTGAGAACGCCAGCATGAAGGTGGAGCTGGACGCGCTGCGCTCCAAATACGAGGCCCTGCAGAGCTTCGCCAGGACAGTGGCCCGTGGCCCCGTGGCCCCCGCGAGGGGCCCCATCGCCTCCGTCATCGGGCCTCTCGTTCCAGGCAAGGTGGCCACCACTAGCGTCATTACGATAGTCAAGTCAAAAACGGACGCCCGGTCTTAGTATCTGGGCCAAGCCCGAGAAGGGGTAGAGGGGGGACGGGAGGGGGAGGGGGGGGAGCAAGAGAAAGGAGGAGCTAATCAGGCAGAACACGGTCAGTGCTTCATCACTGAGCACAGGAGGAATCTAATTGGTTTACCTTTGACGTCAAGCCCAGCCTATCGCAAGCAGTCTCCCAACAAGCCAACAGATGGGGGTGGGGTGGGGGGGCAAGCTGTTTGAGGTGGGCCCCCCACGAACCTGGCAAGCTACCCACACATCTGCCGAGATAGAGAGGCTGGGACCTATAGACAAAAGAGCAAGGCAGCACAACAGCCCACCTGGGTTTGTCACCGAAAGCGATGAACGTTTAACTGCCACAAAACAGTGGAGGACTCCAGCCCAGCTCAGACTGGCTGTCAGCCCAGGCCAAATCAAGTCCTTTTGCGTTTGTGTGGTTTTTATTTTCCTTGTGTTGTTCATATGGGTCCAAGTGTATCCTGATTGTGATGTTCCTAAGGCGTCTCGTAGCGCGTTCAAGATGCCATATTGATATGTGTTCTCGGCCCACATCGTCCATTGTCCATTTAACACTGTAACACACCAGTATCCCAGTATAGCCTCGTCTTTGGTCCTTGTGGATCACACGGGCCTTTTGAGGGGTGAAACGACACTTTCAGCAAGACATTTCTAACTCTGTTACACAGCGTTGCTGCTTTGTGGAGAGCACGGACTAAACACGATTACCACTTTAGCTAAAATCACTATGTGTGTTCATTACATACAAGATGCCTGTGCGCAGTGATTTGCACTGACCAGCTGTTCTCAGAAGAGCTGAAGGTTAGAAGCTGATGGGATTCTGGCTTAGAGCAGCAGCTGTAGGATAGGATCATAAGTTTTGGTTAGAAGACCTGTTTTTACGATTGCGGTTTTCTCTTCAGAAACTGGAAAATAACAGGGTGCACCACTATTTGAAAGACTGGATGGTCTTATTTAGTATTCAGCAGTAGAGGGGCAATAATGTCTTGATGTGCAGGTAGTAATAATAATAATAAAAATAATAATAAATAATAATATTGGGTGTTGCTAAAAGGATTTGTTTGGTTAAATGTTTTCTGATTGGAGAAAAATGCTTGTTGCTGCTGGTTTCTGTAACTACGAGGTATTTGGTCCTTCACTGGCAGAGAAAAGCGACGTTCCTACAATATTCCGGAATGTTCTTCACAAGCTCAAGAAGGGTTAGGTACTATTTCACGCCTTTCAGATATTTGAAGATTGTTCAACTGTGTACCATCAAAGATGGAGGTCACAATTATTTAATTTGTGCTAGGTTTAAAAATAGCATTTTTTTGTCATAAAATGGGGACAGGCTGACCAATAGACATATTCTCAAGCTTTACTATAAAATTATTGGTGTCTGTATTCTGAGGATCTTTGTCCATGTTCAAGTTTTGATTTTTATAAATACATAGAGTATCTTACATTATTTATAAAATCTTTAGAAAAACAAAAAAAAACTTGTTTGATATCTTTTTGCAATTGTACCAAAAGTGGCTTACTATTGAAGTCGATAGCTTTTTCTAGTGACTAGGCGCGTACTGTGGACTAGCGCGTGGCGTGACGTGTAAGTGACAAGGTGACAGTATTGTTCACTATATGGATGTGATGCTGTTCTTTTATTTAGAGAAACTACAGGTGATGTAAACAGGGTCCCATCCCTAGCCCCTCGGTCTTATCCCGACTGCACTCTTTTTCGTTCCAACTCGTGCCCAGCCTTGAAGGGGGGTGGGGGGGGGGGGTCACAGGCTGATGTGTCTACATGCTTATTCCAAGCGTCGAATGCTCTACTAAGGGATAGAAGCAAGCTGTCTGACCCAACACTGGCCTGCTGCGCTTTAGCCAATGTCCCACCTAAGCTGCCCCTCGACTCTGCCGTACCTCGCTGTTCCCCTGACAGCCGGCTCACTTTCATTGGCTGTGCGTCGTGTTTGTGATGTCTGTCCCGCTCGGTTCTTCGGCATGTATCACAAGGCCCTGCAATCTGGAAGCCTTAGCACAGTATGCCGGCATTAGCGTGATGGATTCCGTTGAGGGGGGCTCCTGCAGTGTTCTGTCTATGTGACCTCTGACCTATTAAGGCTGGTTTCTGTATTAAGGTCCACAACCACTAATAACCTTTTTCAGTTGATGTCGTTTGGCGGGAGGAGTCTACTAGCCTTCTGATTGTAACGCCACCACTAAAGCCTCAAGTCAAAAGGAAAAAAATAAACAAGGCAAACCACAATATGATAGCTACAGGCACGCTCTGGACAAGCCATGGGCAGAGTTACATCACCTCTTAACTTATTTTTGTGACGTGTGAATTATTTTGTGTAAATCTCTTCAGTATATTCAATGCAAAAAAAAAAGGATCTGTTTTTGTTCTTGCTTTTGTTTCAGAAATGCCGGTCGTGTGAGTTCCTGGCACTGCTGCACTGTAAAATGAAACAAATGGACTCCATGTAATTTCTGTCCCGTCCATACAGAGGGGCGCGTCGTTTTTCTGGAATTTAATCTAGAAACAAAATGGCACAAGGTAGGGATTCTGAGAGTTACTGCTGTGCAGTATCGGTAACGGCTGTATGAGAAGGAAAAGCCGAACCACCCTGAACCTAAGGAAAATCCATACGAACACCTGCATGTACGTGTTAGCTCTGTTAGCTTAGCATCTTCAGCACTCTCAGCCACTCTAAACATTTTGCCCCCCCCCCCCCCCCCCCCCCCCCCCCCCCCCCCCCCCCCCACATTCCCTGCCTCCTTTCAGGCTTTTGGGTTAATTTACCAAAGTGAGTTAGGAAATTGAAATGAATGGAAATGAGTGGATGCAGTTCTGCTGCATAATTTGCGTCCCAAGTGGCAGAGCGAGGCTGGAGGGAGTGTGAAGGAGGCTGTCTGTGTGTCATTCATGCTGCCGGGGGTGGGGGGGGCGCGGGTGCACCTTCTGGACGTAAGACTGCCCTCCGGGTCTCATCGCTCGTTCGCTTCTGTAGAGGGGTTCCTTTATGGCTCTTGTGGCTTTTTAGGAAATTAATATATAGGTCAAAATACTGCTACAGTGTGTGTGTGTGTGTGTGTGTGTGTGCGAGTGTGCGCGCACGTGTGTGTCTATAAACGCATCTATATACCCACACTACTGTGTTATGGAGCCTTTCCCATGAGGAACTGCAGTCTGAGGGGGGTGGGACTCTGTCCCCTCTGACTCCCCTGAGCCTTACAATGCTGGGGGTGGCTGGTTTCTCCATAAGCCCCACCGGTGGATGAAAAGGGGTTTTGAAATGCTTAGTCTGAGACATGGCAAGTGCACCCGTCAGCTGCTCCACCTGGTGACCCAGAAAGTGGGGCCTCAGATCCCCCTCTCCAGGCGAGACACTTGGCCTTAGCTGTGCTTGTGACAGGCCTGGGCGTCCGAGCTCGCAGTCACATCGCCTGTGGGGTTTCATGCAGCCTCGCTGCTGGTCCTAACTTACACTGCATTTTTAAGTTTATTTTCGTATTAATGAATTTAAAAGTGCAAGGTTTAATTCGATTTTTTTATTTTATTTATTTTTTGCCCCTTAGCTTAAACATTTGGACACTAGAAAACATACCTGAGGCATTTGGATTTATATCTGTTTATCTATATATATGGTTGGTATATATATATATTTTTTTTTTCCTTCCACTTTGGGTTTTTAATGAACTTTTCGTTTGACTGGTGATCTGTGAATTTGTTCGTATGGAGTCCCGCCTCTGTTCTATCTTGGCATTGCTTTCGTATCAGTGTTGCCGTTCTGTTTTTTGCCGTGGCAGTCCTGTTGCGTGAACCCTGTGTGAACAACATGTAATGGTTTTAAACTAAACAAAAAAAAAAAGCAAACGAACAAAGTGCTCGTGTAACGTGAAACGCCGCTGCCCGTGCCTTCGGCGGAGACGGGGTTGGTGTAAGCGCGTACGTCATGAATGTTGTGGACAAGTGACATTATTATTATTATTATTATTATTATTATTATTATTATTATTTATTTTTTTTTGTTTTTGTTTTTAATTATGCAATTGAGAGGGCTTCAGGGATGAGACTGGAACTATAAGCTTGGATGCTTGGATAAGTGTTGTCATAAACGCCACAGTAGTCACTAGTTTTTTACGGAGCGCTTATGTATCTGTGACTCTTGTCAGATCCTGTTATCCCTTTACTTTCTCCACGCTTATCTGAAATCCCTTTTCCTTCCTTCGAATGCTGTTTTTTTTGCATTACTCTGGCAGAAGCTGTTCTGCAGCAGATGGATACCAGTCTGAACAGATCTTTGTTTGAGGAAGAAAAAGTTAACCCCCCCCCCCCCACAACTATTTGTGTATTAGCGTATAACTATAAATAATTTTCTGGCATGGTTGAACCTTTTTTCAGCAACAACCATGATTCTGAATGCGAAGCACAGATCTGACACCTCCACATTTTAAATTTGCTAGCAGGTCGGTGAGTAGATGTCAGTCCGGGCCAATCAGTGTAGGGTTCTGGAACCATGTGACTAAGTGGAAGGCGTTTGGCCCCAGAAATACTTTTTGCATGACTGAACATAATTGATTTTTTTTTCTAGGCATACAGCATCAGTTTGTGATATACTGTCAACTAAACATCACAAAGACAAGGTGAATAGCATGGATTAATTATATTTTTTTGTATTTTTTACTAATGTATGTGGCATGCCCTTCTACAGAATTCTGTCTGCTGTGACAAGATGCGACAGCAGAAGTTAAATCCGAACGTTATCCCACCCTTCAAGACTTTGATCTTGATTTCAGTGCTTAAAGGGACTCCTCAAATTCAGGAGGCGAGCAGCTCTGTACTGTTTAAGGCCATATAGCTAGCAGTGGCAGCTGAAATCCATGTTTGAAATGAACAGAATTATTCTTTTTTTTTTTTGTCGTTTTCTTTTGAATATGGAAGGAAAAGGGCTCAGACTCGCAGGCGCTTTTTTCACCCATTTTCTCGTGTTAATTTGGGTTCCCCCTTGAATATATATTTTCCTCCATCAGGGCGACTGAGGTAACAGGTTTACTTGCTGGATCCCAAGTACCGCACTGTGCTTGTTATAGCTTCACATTAACATCCCATCCTGCTGCTAGAACAGTCATTACTTTGTGCTGTGGAATTTTTGCTGGGGGGGGTGCTGATATAAACTGAAAGTCATGAAACAGAACGTTTGGTATGGGGGGTGGGGTGGGCCAGTGGAAGCCCTTTTATTGTGGATATCTGATATCTATCTGAATGGTCTATTTGTTTTCTGTCCAGTTCTTTTGAATATGTTTCATAATTTCGATTACAACTGAGATATAATGTTTGTCTTTTACTGAAGAGATAGTTCATTGGGACTTGGGTGATAGCAATCCAGGCTTCAGACTGCATTTAATTTTTTTATTATTATTTTTTTTTTTATCAAACCACATGTCTGTGTCAGTTGGTAAGCATATGACTGCATATGACTATCTAGCTCTTCAGAGTCGGGTATTTGTGTCTCCAAAGTATCAAGTGAGAAATTTTAAAGCTATAAAAAGTAGTAACTTTATGAATATGGTAAATAACGATGATAAAACTGGTTTTTGTTATTTTTCTGTATGGGGTGTTAAATTATGATATCACAGTGCTTTGTATGGGGGGGAAACACAGAGGTAAAGTTGATTTAATTGTAAGTATTTATTAACTAAATTATTGTACTTTTTGCAATCTGTAGATAAGTAATATGATGTATTCGTATATAACAACCATGAAATTAACTGTTTCACTATCAGTCCGAAGCGTCTTTAATTTATTGATGTATATACTGTATGTTGATATACAGCTTACTTTATTTTGTATATGACCAATAAACACATTTTAAAAAAGAGCACCTGTTAGTTCCTTCAGTCACCCAGACGTCATTGAATGGGGTTTTGTCTCTTTCTGCTGACCCACTTTGAAAGGTGTAAAAATAGAGTGGTGGTGGTGGGGGGGCATTATCTGTGGTTTGAGGAGACTGCAACCTTATTTGGAGGTCTTGATTTCTTTCCGCGGGAGCCAAAAAAAGCCAGTCGATGACCCAATTCAGGCAACCTCGGTGGACATATTTTTGGCCTGATATTAGTAAAGCATGACAGTGGCGTGAGGGATGTCTAGGTGTGTCTGTCCTTAATGAGGACAGAGATTTCTGGGTGTTATTGTGCGTGTCTGAGTAGGTGGTGGGAGTGGCCGGGATAGTGCTGCTTTGCTGTGATACTTATATGTATTTGTAAACAATATTTCCCAAGTGGGTTTTTTTTTGTCTTATGTGCAGACATGTGTGTCACAGTCAGTTGGAATAAGCAAAGTGCCATTCCTAATACCAGAACCTTCTGTAAACATGCAGGAGAGAGTACAACTGAACAGCATGTTATCAGGCGGATTCCCTTGTTTTACTTTACATAGATGAGACTTGTTACTGAATGTTTAATGCGTATTTATATATTCTGTGGTGGACTGAAAGTCTGGGGGATACCAGTCAACAAGATTGGAAAACCCAAAGTAAATATGGGGTCAAGGCAGAACGCACCAAAAACTTTCCAAACCACATATACAAGATTTTATGACATGGCGCATAAAGCAGCATTTCACACTCTGCCTAGTGAATTGGTGACTAGTGTGTGTCTCAGGGGGTTAGGGTGCCATGCCTGTGGAGCAAAGGTTGCTGCTTCAGATCCCATGGTTGGCAGAGTGAGTTCACCACTGGGACCCAGAGCAGGACCCCTAACCCCCAGCTGGCTAACCCTTTTTCTCTCAAAAATGTATGTCACTTTGGATAAAAGGGTCAATAGGGTTCAATATTTAAGGTGCCTGTAAGTTCTGTGACTTCTGATCAGTAACGTAAAATCACGTAAATGTGACTTCCTGCCATTATGCTAGCCCTCACACTTTTGAAATTTTACACATAGCCCTGTAATGCAGTCGTATGTTTACTGATGCCTCCTAGGTTTCTGGAGAGTGAAGGTTGCCTCTATTCCTGAATTTAAGCATTAACCATTATTCACCTCAAAGCACCGTGGCAATGCTATGACCCTCCCATTCATGCGGGCCATTTCCTGCCACAGAACACAAAGCCATAGATCTCATGAGAGCCGGGAGGAAAAAAAAAATCTGTAAGCCTCTTCTGTCTTATTCCCAGCCAATGCCGTGACTCCGTCTTTGGCCTAAAAGATGTGATAAGCATGGTTAGTCCTGTTGGGCTGAGTTAGTGGGTAATCTGGGACAAGCCTCTCTTACTGTAGCATTTGTCATTTTTACCAGCTCCTGAAGCAGGTATCTGGCCCAGTTCTTTCAGCCCCCGCACAACAACAAAATTTATCTGCTCCATCCTGTCGCCAAGTTTAGCACCTTTGGCATTTAATTATGCAGCCTTCTAAAAATTCCCTTTGTTTGCCATTATTAAATATTATTAATATTGTTTATGGGCTATTATTTATTTCTATTTATAATCTTATCTGATATCTAATATATTACAAAATTTTACATGTAAGTGACCTTTCTCATGTTTAAACATTTAATAAACATATTCGTAGACCTATTTGGGTCTAGGTTAAAATGCACTGTTTTGTTACACAGTCAGACAAAGACATTATGGTGATGGGTACTTTTATGAATATATAGATAGGAAGACAATATACATCATATAAAAAATAGTAAAACAGAATGAATAAAAATCGGAATGGACACATTGCACAAATCTACAGTATACATAGTATTTACAGTAAATAAATGAGAAATTTAAATGGGAGGTATATAATGTATGGACACAGCACAAAAACAATATAAGTCTAATGGAAAAAGGTGAAAATGCCAGCAATGTGCAGCACGCACAGAAAATCTTGCTTAATTCAGTAAAAATATTGTAAATTTATTGGTCTTGTAAGAAAATTATAACTTTATTCTTTTGTTTACAAAAAATGTATGTTACTTTAAAAACAATCAGCAGTTTTAAGTACAACATTAATTTCAAGTAGTAGTAAATTGAAACCCAAATTTCAGGTCTAAAAGAAGTTAAAATGTTCATTAAGAAGCAGTCTCGTTGGGTGCTTTTTAATTAGTAACACCTTTGCAATAACATAAAATACCAAACATTTGTGTTTAGTATCCCATTGGGAGCCAATCACTGCAATTAATAGCAAAATGGCAAGAAACTAACTGAATGAGTCAAAAAAATCATGACACTTATCAGAAACCATAAACATTCCTCGTCAATGGACTTTTATTATGAAACAACCAGTAAATTTGCAATTATGTTGCAGAATTATGCAAGCGTCCCAAGACATATTGTGAGCACTGAATGCAACAGTGCAATGTACACTGGTAATATGATGCCAACAGGCAGCAATGAGAAGTCAAATATTCAGGGTGGGGTACAGATAAAGCTAGTGGCAGAATAGAGATAGTCGGTTTGTGAGATTCCTTCTAAGTGGCTGGTGTTGCAGCTGCTGGAAGAGGGGGCAGTGAATGGCTGACTGCCACTGGGTACACAGCAGTGTCTGAAGCTTATGCTGTCGCACTGAGCCTAAGGCTGAACGGGCTTCTCATCCCTGTGAGAGTAGTTTGGACACCACCATTCTCCCCACCCCACCTCTAGAGTGTCCAGCCATATTACAGAGCTGGCTTTCTTAATCAACTTGTCCAGCCTCCCAGCAAACAGCAGCAAAGAACAGATTGGAAGAACATGTGCAGCAGTTTGCTGCACACACCAAAGAACTTGAGTCTCCTCAGGAAGAACAGTTTACTCTGCCCTTTCCTGTAGAGCCCATCTGTGCTGTTGTTCCAGCCCAGTCTGTCGCTGATGTGTGAACTCCAAGGCACTTATGGCACTGAACCATCTCCACAGCCTCGCCCTGGTTGATGACAGCTGTCAGTGGTTCCCCAGTTTCCCTGAAGTCCACAATCAGCTTCTTGGTCTTATTGACATTAAGGTGTAAGTGCTTCTTCTTCACCTGAAGCTCTCCATCAGACTTCTGTACTCCTCCTCCCTCACCTCACTGATGCATTCCACAACCAAAGAATCATCAGAGAACTTATGGAGGTGGCATAAACCAAGTTGCATTGAATGTCTGTGGTGCAGAGAGTGACCAGAATAAGTACCTTGGGGTGCTCCTGTACAGTACGATACCACATCAAATGTGCAGATGTTGAGGCAGACAATCTTAGGATGATCTGAGATTGTCATCCAGGCTATCAAGGCATCAACCAGCTACATCTTTCTGAAGTTCTCATCCTAGAGATGGGTCTGGATGGCATTAAACACACTGGACAAATCAAGAAAGATTCTCACAATGTTGCCTTGTCTATCCAGATTCGACTATGCTATGTGAAGTACACTGTCAGAGTACCAATTTGTACCTTTGCTTGTCAATGGGGCTGTACCCTCAAGGGTCTGCCAATTGTACTCTAGCTGTAGACAAATGTATCTTTTAGTCTAATTTAAGGTACAGAAATTGACTCTGAGGAACATCCCTAAGGTACAAACAACATCAATGTACCCACAATGGTAGAAATGTTCCTCATAGTCCATTTCTGTATTTTGAAAGGTACATTTACCCTTTAGGGTACAGCCCCAGTGACAAGCAAAGGTACAAATTGGTATCCTTTTCCGACAGTATAGGCACAGGATGGCATTTTCTACACCAATGTGGGTCTGGCATGCAAATGTTTATCCTAGTAGACAGGGTTACCTACTTTCATGTCTTTTTTTTCCCCAAGTTGCTATTCTAATAATGTGGGCAATGTGGGTTGTGAAACCATCATTCAAGCAAACAATTACCTACAATACAATACACTATATAATTTTGTGTATTTTTTGTGTATAGGATTAATGTATGGATGAGACCGGGACACACAAAACTAAGTTATTCCTGAAATTCAAGCTCTTGGGAAGAAGAAAGAACTAAGGATTATTTATTCATAGATGACGGTAGTATATTTTCTCCCACATTTGTGGGTTTGCCTGACCATAATTCAGCTACAGTTACCTACCATGCAATACAGATGACAACAGGTCGTTGAAAAGGAAAACTACCGGTGATTTATAATTCTATAGATGGCGGTACTTTCATTTTTAACCAGCATTTATAGGTCGTTTTTTTCTCCTTTCTGGATCGTGGTGGATAATAGCCAAAAAAACGTACACTAAAATCACCTGATTATTACAGGTATATGCAGTCGTATTTGTGAAACCGATATCTATTTTAGTAATACCTATTTCTTTCTCATCTATAGGGTGCCTTTAGCTGTAGCATTACGGTAAATCCAGCTCCGCGTTTGAAGTCCACGCCGGGAAATACAGACGCCCGCCAGGATTCAAACTGTCAGACTGCGAAGGAAGCGGGCGAAACGTAAACAACGAGGCAACTCCGACGCTCATTACGAGTCTTAAATACGGGATTTTTGCATTTCGTTTGCTGTGTAGAAAGTTAATTAGCTGTCTTTATATTACCAACCATAGACTGGCTCTAGGCGGAATGCTGACCGTTGGCTAGCCTCTAGTTAGCTGTACAGCTAGCGGGGCCCAGTAGAGGCAGATCGGGGTGATTTTGTTGCTACGGGCAACCCGAACCCTAAATATCTATCTTTATTGGTATTCGTATATGGATAAGGTTTTATTTTAAAGGAAATACGGGAAAGGCATGATGGACACATAAACGCAATAATAGAAAGGGCCTAGTGGGCAGCTAGCCGGCTAAGGCGTTAGCTATGCTAAGCTAAGTTAAACCAAGCTAAGCGCGCGCAGTGGAATGGAGGAGTACGCGGCGTTCGCGAGGCGCCGCGCGGCGCAGCACGCGGAGGCGGCCGGCCGGCCTGCAGGCGGCGGCTCCTCCTGCATCAGCTTTTACGGCGTGGCCGTGCTTCCCCCTCTGGTACGTATCACTGCGGGCTGCCAGCAAGCACGCATCTGCCGTGACGCGAGAGACCGTACGGCAGATATTTATTATTGCATTATAAACCTAGAATTAACTGCACCAAAACAGTCGGGGCAGTTTGCAAACCCTACAGACTATTTACAAGGTAGTACAACTCTTGCATGCATGTCAATGCGTGTGCGTGTGTGTGCAGACTAAAAATCTCACCCCAGCCAGCTGACCAAAACCGACAGTTACAGTCATCAAAGTGCATAAGTACATAACCGATAAATTGGTTCGTTATCAACCACCAAATGATTGAGTAAAAAATCAGGCGAGGAATCCTGATTTTTCTGCATAAGTAAATCCTTTGTTTTTTTCAGTTCTTGACTTATTTCTAAATGGTTTACATTATCTTTGGGAGGAGGAATATTGTCTTTAAGACCTTGTTTAATCCCATTTTGTATACTTCTGTCTTAATGTCACACCCCCAAGTTGCTCCGCGCTGAAAATGGTAATGTCTTTTCTGAGGACTAGAGGTGGTTTGGTATTGCCTGTCCTCCTCACAGGATGGGCCACTGAGTGGCATTTTTGCCCCTACACTGTTTTTGTAGCTCACTGAGCAGCAGAGGGCGCTAATGCGGGGGTACAAGGAGGAGGCCGTCAGGCTGCAGAGGCAGAGGGGTAAAGCAGGGCCAGATCCAAGGGTGTTACAGGTGCAGACGCTCCTCGATAGTGTGCAGGTAGGTGTCCGCTTACCGCTGCTGTCAGCTTGACGCGTGCTGGTCTTAATGTTGTGCTCTGGGTGTGGTATGTTTATGGTCTTTTTTCCCCTCAGCTGAGGAAAGCACCAACGCTTCAGGAGTTCGTTCAAAACGAGCCCGACGTCGTGGGGACGGGAAGTGCCGCTTGGGATTTTCCTCCACCTTTGTGTTCCACTGCTAAACCAATGCATGATGGGAAACAGGATGAGTTCTCATTTCATCATCTGACATCCATTTCTTCCGTGACTCTGGGTGTTACCGACAGTCCAGACCTCAGTGACAGGACGTCTCTGGTCCCTGACACCTGCTGTGCGCTTGTGCACGGTTCTGACGTACATCAGACCGCCGAGACTCAGGGCCATGCCAGCCAGCACTCTCTGTCATCTGGTTACATCACTTCCGACAATACAGAAGCCACCAGCCACACGCCTGCTGCAATGGAGGCTGTCCAAGTGAGCAAGGAGGGAAATCAGGTGAGCCAGGAGAGTTTCATGCCACTGGACACTGACAGCTTGGCTGAGGGCACAGAAACGGTGAAAGAGGTTGCACTGGCATCTGTGGTCACTCTGGGCCCTGCTCATTCGGGACCAGGAGACCCTGGTGTGTGTGAAGTGCCATATCGTATCAGCCTTCAGAACCTTTTGAAGCAGTCCCAAGAGTACCGACAGCAGCAGCGCCGAATGAGGATGGCGAAGAATCGGTCCCAGGAGATGGACGAGGCCCAGAACCTTTCTGACAAGGAGAACGACGTGGTCCCCCTAGTGGAGAAACATGAGCTCAGGAAAAGTAAAGAGAAACGAGCCAATCACGCCAAAGTTCGATTCTCACAGTGTGACCCATCTTTTATAGAACAGCCACCTGTATGGACTCTGTCCGAAATCTCAGATGTCCAGTCCTCTGTTGGGACAAAGCTGGAAAGCAGTGAGAAAGGATTTGATTGTGGACGAGTGAATGTCTCCAAGGATGTAGCAGTGGGCACCCTGGTTTCTGCTCCGTCTTCGGAGGAACCTGAACACGATGACTTAGTTGGAAAAAATGTGACCCTGTCTACAGCAAGGGATGATCCAGCCAATGATCTGTCTAAACCCACCAGCGATGGCCCCTCCTGTGCAGAGCCCTGTAGTCTCAGTGAGGGATCCAAGGTGGATTGCGCCACACCAAGGCAATTGTCAGCCAGTAAGAAGTTTACATCATTTCCAGCTCCCCAGCTGTGCTTGAGTCCTGTGCATTATGGGAAGAGTCGTGGTCTCAATGCAAAGTTGTTGGTTAACACCGCCCTGAGTGTCAGCGATAACACTGGGCTGCCTGTTCACAGGACTGATGGTGTTGATCAGTCAGTACAGATCAGCCAGCTAGAGATGAATCTGTCCAGCCTCAAGGCCCTCATCTCTGATCTAGAGTCCAGCCTTGTTGACGGTTCCACTCGTCAAACCCTAGCTAAAGGGAACCACCTTAGGGGTGAGCTGTCAGTGCCGTCCAGGGACCTGTTGGGCCACACTGAGCATTGTCAGTCCAAGCACCAGGTCACGTCTATCACCCAGAAGATGCGGGTGGCAGAAATGTTCCGGGAAGCTCCGGTGGTACCGCGCAGGAGTCCGGTCCTGGCCGACACCAGCAACCGGCCCCCGTTGGAGGACTCCTGCATTCCAGCCGATCGGTCTTATGATGTGGAAACGCCATCCAGCCTGTGGCAGCGGGGAGAGGAGACGGGGGTGCAGACACAGAGCCAGGGCCTGTCTTCTGGCCAAGGTCTAGGGACACGAGCAAAACGCAGACTCCTCATGAGTGCCATGGAAACAAAGTTCCCCAGGACGCCTCCGGCGTCAGACGGTGCCTCTCGGAGAAGGCCGCGTTCCAGCACCCCTAAAGGTAACCAGCCCACTGTGTGCACCTGGCTCAGGCTTGCTGGACATGCGTAGGAGGCTGCCTTAGAACACTGTACTCATCCTGTTTTGGAAGTTACACGCAAATACCTCCATATTGTGTCACCACCCGATGAGCGGGCTTGTCTTGCGAGCAAGCAAAGATTTTTCCATCTGGATAAAGAGCCTTGTGTGTGTGTGTGTGTGTGTGCGGGGCCCGCTCTTCCCAGCGAAGTTCACCCTGTGTGCTTGGGCATCTGCGCAGTGCAGAGCGGTACTTCGGAGGACCAGCAGGCACGGCCCCAGCCAAAGCAGACCCAGACTCACGTGGAGGCCGCGCTTACGCAGCAGGAGAGGGAGCAGTTGCAGGTGAGAGACTGTGGCGTGGCGTCCCATGTTAGTGCAGCGCGATGGTTCCTGGGCCACAAAGCCAGAGTGGAGCGCCCCGCTTCGCTGCCATTGGGCTTGCAGATGTGAGCATGCAAAGATCAAAGGGACCTGTGGTGCAACGGGGGGTCGGGCTGCCTAACGTCGCATTGACTGCTGACCTCCTCGGATTCTGCAATCAGCGAAGCGGCATTAACCTCGCATGATTGCTTTAATTAGCTGTAGTGCTTTGATGTTGTTTGTTTGATGAGTCCTGAAGAAGTCCTGGTGTTAAAATACAACACTATAGCCTAAGTGAACCTGGACTGACTCATTCTCCCAAGGGCACCCCGTTGGCTTCCATTACTCCTTGAGTCGTACTTGCGGTAATGTTCCTGCGCCATTAATTATAGCCTCTAATATATGCAGCTAACAACGCTATAATTAACAGAAGCTGTTTTATAATCAGAGCCCCTTTCTCCCCTTGTTGAAGACCTAATGTGGAGTTCGCCTGGCTATACCAGGACGTAGAATTGACAGGGAGAATGAATGTGTAATTTGTTTAGTTCATGAGGGTCTGCGTTTAAATCTTTTGGCTTGCCCTCCCCATTGCCATCCTGCCCCAAACAGAGGATCGCCGCACGCTTCCAGTGCCTCCGGTATCTGTCTCCGCGTTGGGGGGATGTGCCAACCTCCGGGCCCCCGGGTTTCCCTGTCCTCGGGCCCCCCATAGTGCATGATTTGGGTTCACAGGTATTTTTGTTTCCTTGTAGATTTCATTGATTTCCCTTTTTTCCCCTCATTCTTACAAATAAATGTGTGTCCTGCTCTGTGCCACTGACTGCACTATAATGGGTTAACAGCTCTAATTAGGTCCGTCTTTTTTGCCCTAAAAATCTTGCCACTGTAGTGGAGAGACTAGACACAGCTCGTAGGAGGCCAGCTCCTCTGACCCACTAGGCTCATCGATTGAGGCGTATTGAGTGTCTAACAGGGCCGCTGAGTAACCTTGTCATAGTCGGGCGCTTCCTCACCACTGCTGCAGAGCTGCAAGGTGGGAGAGGCGTGGCTTTGAACCTCACTGTGGTTGTTTCTGGCAGCTTATTTGATTGGTAATGATTAGTTTAAACCTGCCTGTGATTGGCAGTCCCGCCCCCTTGGGTTTCTAAGCCTTGTTTTTCCCATAACCGCTCTGTGTTTAAGGGCAGTGGGCGGGGCTTGATGCCTCATGATCCGTGCCGCTGCCCGGCTGTCTGTCACTCCTGCCCTGCGTATGGCTCCAGACACTTTGAGATGTCTCTCCTGCCCCACAGGTGTCCTGCAGTCTCAGCTCCCGTTGGCGCCCCCTTGTGGCTGCAGCAGTCAGGGGCTTCCTCACGCGGCGGCTGCTGCACACGGAGCACGTCGCCGGGCTGGTGCGCACCGTCAAGGTGACCTCGTTTGACCTCAGCGGCGCCGTGCAGGGTGCCAGCGATATGAGCGCAACTCAGCCCCCATTTACATTTTTATTGCCTGTCGCCAGCGCTATTAATCTGCGCTACTAATTTCCCTGCGCGGATGATGAAGCGCATGTAATGATTGGCTGCTGGATTGACCGATAAACCGTGCCAAGTTCCTAGTTATCTTTGTGTCTGCCTAATTTAGCTCTCGCATTTGACAGCGATGTCATCATCAGCTCCTGCGGGCCTTTTGGGAGAAGGCTCTGTTTTTTTTTTATAAACGCGCTCAGCGCCTCGTCACTTCTGTATTACTGGCCATTCCTGTGAATTCACCGAAATCCGCCTTATCCACCACAGGACTCCCGGCGCTTCCTGCTGGCGTTCCAGCCCTGGACAGCCGAAACGGAGGAGCCTGATAGTGGGCAGGACCTGGTGTTACAGAAGCGGGTCTTGCTCCAGGTACCAGAGCCCCCCAATCTGCTGGTCAAATGAAAGTGTCAGGTGTGACTTGTGGTAAAACAGCACCAAACTTGGCTTGGCTAGGGCTACACCAGAGGTACAAGTGAACAGTTGTGGAGCCACAGGCTGGGTGAGCGTATGTGGGTGAGGACACAGTGTCTTTGATCAGAAGGTCCCAGCATCTTCAGAATTGCTTCACTGTTGGGCCCCTGAGCAAGGCCCTTATCATCCTATTGCTCCAGGGACCCCGCTTTCTCAAAATGTACATCGCTTTGGATAAAAGCATCTGATAAATAACTACATCTAAATGTCCAGTGATTGCCAGCGATGTCATTCATCACATCTGTCAGCTATGGCTGCTTTGCTATGGAAATGCACTATAATACTGAGTTTATCATAACAAACGGAGTCTGTCCCTCCTTCACTGCAGCTGCGCTCTGCTCGCTATGAGATCTACGACATCTTCTTCGGCTCCTCAGCTGCGGAGCGGATGCAGATCATTTCCTGGGATCGGGCTCTGGTCCGGGAGAGGGAGCTGAGAAGTCGGGTAAAGCACTGGGGATGGGGGGGTTCTCGGGTCTCTGACAGCTCTCCTCTCGAAAAGTTTCTGCCGAAATGAAAATGAGTAAATATATGTTTTATTCTTCTCTTCGACCACTAGGTGGTAGCAGAAACCCACTTTCAGGTTCCTTAGCTGAGGTTTTTCATCCAAAACTCAAACATCCAGGTTCCCCTGGATATTTATCGGAGTCCATTTACTTGAGGTGCTCTTTGTCCACACTGCCAGTGTTTGCTTTTGTGTCCCTTGCAGCTTCCAGCTCCCTGGTGCTTTTCTGGGAATGGCCATTATTTTCTAACCTGCTCCTCTGTTCGTGCCTTTAATTCAGTTACTACTATTGTGATTAATCAGTGACGTCCTCTTAGGCCTTTAAGGAAAATGGACAAGAGCATCGTAAAGGAGGGGGCTCCCTGTCTGCAGCTACCAAGAAGTCCCTGGAGAGGAGAAGGAGCTCAGCGTGAGTGCCGTTAGGTCTTTTAGTAAAATCAGAAAGAGACAGGTTTTTATTTCTGCACCTCTTTGTCAGTGTGAACACATTTTCCCGCAGCCTGCCTCGTTAATCACGTCTGTCTGGGGCAAGCTGTTAGTACTCTGCTGTCCCTAAAGCCCCCCCCCCCCCCCCCCCCGTGAGTGGTCAGGGCAGAAATGCTTTGGAGTGCTTTTCTGTCCCAGCTGCAGATCGATCATCAGCTGCATGGAAGAAAGTAACACATTATAATGCACAGCACATTTGTCACCGTTTGACTGCGCTGTAGTCTGGGACTGAGGGCTCTGGACTCCTAGCTGGTCCTGTTTTAGTTAAGGCCATTGACTCATAACCCATATTTTCCCTTTCACTTCCCAGGGGTGGCCTGCTCTAGTAGCCTTTAGCATGACACTTAATCTGCCCAACTCCAGTTGAATGTCTTGCTGCCTAAATATGTACAATTGGGAAGCTGCTCTGTTAAAAAAACAAATTAAAACTTCCCAACTTCACATTCATTCCCCACAGGATACAGAAAATGGCAGTGGGGAGATCACGGATGGCTGGGGCAAAGGCTGGCTGGGGATGGGCCTGTCAGCACCCCAGGCCGCGGTGAACCTGGAGCCACCTGGCTGAAAGTGCAACCGGACATGCTAATATGCTAATATCTGTAGCCCCAGCAGGGGGCGCCATGACCTCACTTGTCACAGCTGGACATAACAAGCAGCAATGACTCCAGGAAGCCAAATTATTAATCTATGTGCTTCATTTATTTTACTATTTTAAACATACTTTGTTACCTTTTACAAATGTGCTTTTAAAATGTTTTTGCGTATTTTAATGTAGTATTTTGAAGATTTTAACGTGTTGCAAAAATCGTGAATTTTGTATTAAGGGATAAATTATTTTCTTTATTTTTTTGTATTTAAGTATTCTGTAATAAAATTTTGCCTTTACATTGTGTGTGTTTGAGTTCCTACAAACTAGAATAAAGGTAGTTACTCAGCCAATTGAACAGGAATGCATCACATTTACTTTAAGCAAACTTTTCTCTGGAGTAGCTGAAATCGAGAAACATGCTTTATCCGCTTTGCTGGACTCAGGTCAGGATCGTGTCGGGGTGGGTGTCCTGGTTAGGGTTATGGTTAGTCGCACGCTCAGGTTTTACTCAAGGATATGGTTATAGGTACTGCTGTTGGTGCTATACTGGGACTACAACTTGGGCCACATTCCTCAAAGCTTTACACTTTGAAGCTTTACAAATGTACACTTCTAGTGTCCAGAGTTACTGATGTGTACTAAAGTACTAAAACTGTCAATTATAGTTTTCTGCATACCCATAAACCCACTGCAACCTCATTGACTGTGCATGATACTACGGAGCCCCGGAAGGGACATGGAGAGAAAAAAAATTGGTGATCCCGCAATATTTACCATTAATAACTGCACTGTATGCGTTTAAAGTATAAAAGATGGAATGTATTTATCGGCTATAAGTATAAACCTAAACGATACAAACGTCCTGTAAAGTGTGCTTTAAGCAGTAAACTATTGGATAAAATACACGCCATCTCACATTCACATTATGTGTTATAAATATATTAAAAACACTGAAAGGTATTATAGCCGGAAAACTGAATATAAAACTAGCTTTAAAGTGGTGTCGGAGTTAAGGTTTGAACTCGAACCCGCATTCTGTAATATTTCAGTATAGACCCGCCCAGTAGTCGAGTTGTAAACACTCAAATCAGAGGGGATGGTGAATTTTATCGTTTAAGGGATGGAATGGGGGGGGGGGGGGGGGGGGGGTTTGTTTTT
>JAODKL010000095.1:3051783-3075290 GCA_026780765.1 Petrocephalus schoutedeni
TTGTTAGCCTGCCAGGAAGACTTAAGGGTGATGAGCCCATGGAGAGCAAAGCACATCCCCCCCCCAGGTGCTTAGGAGATACTCCTGCCTGTGGTGCATGAACAGACCAGCCAACAGGAGACCAAAGCTGTACATAGTCAACCTACAGGTAGGCTTCAGCGGGGTGTGACGGTGTCCCACACAGAAATGCCAGCACGATCCGCCCTCTGCGTTTGGAGTACCTTGTGTGTCAGTGTCACTGAAGAAGCGGCAGGCACCTAAAGTAACTTTCATTGATTTATTTCTATTTTGGCTATTGGCAAGGTTAATTTGAAGCGCGTGTCTTTTGTAGTGGACGCCAAAGGATGACCTGGCGACCCTAAAAATCCATGGGAAGTGTGACGATGTCATGCGTCTTTTGATGGAGGAGCTGGACATCCAGGTTCCTTCATACATTAAGTAAGAGCCTTCGTTTGTGAGGGCTGCTGCAGTTTAGTCGTTTGTTGCGCCTGTTTGTGCAATTTTATTGTTTCTTTCTTGCAACAGAACAGAAGACCCGATTTTCAGCTTGGCTACACCACTGAGACCTGGAGAGGAAAACAGTCACACTCGTAAAGTGATGTCGCCATCTACAGGCCAGGAGGGGGGAATGCCGGACACTGGGGGGACGCCTGTGGGAGCTGCTGTCCAGGGTGGATGGTTTGGGCGCGGTTATTCTAAGGGAAGGAGGAGGAAGAAGGCGACGGCCTGAACCAGTCAAGGGTGGGAGATTTCAACAGAAAGTATTTGTCAAGGCTTCAGTCTCCGTTTCATGTGGTGCTGATTAACTGTCCCAAAGGACCTTTGGTTTGGTAGATGGTTGATGTTACTGTTTATTGCATCGAGCCTGTTTGCACCTTACTTTGTCCTCAGGTATTTAGTCAGAGCAATAAGCAACTTGACAGAGTCGACGTTTTTGTTCACAAAGCCAACAGTGCAAAGGCAGTGCTAAAGCGTATGATATGGCTGGCAGTGTCAATGTTTACATATCTCCTGAAGTTGGTGCGTATAAGCAGTGTCTGTACAGAGTATGTGTTACTGGGTTCTCTGTGTTTGCTTGAAAAATATAAAAATGTATTTTTTTTGTTGTTTTTTAAGCTGCTGACCTAATTTGGCCTTATTCAGATAGATGGTGATGGAGTGTTCGCGTCTTGTAGGGTCATTATGCAGCTTAGGTGTAAGCCAGTCTTTCCCAGCCCGCTCCTCGGGACCCCCAGACAGTACCCACTTCTGCTCCCTCCCAGCTCCCAGCACACCTGTACCGGGGATTCGGGGTTCCTGATTGGCTGGCGGCTGCGAGGCAGCAGAAGTGGGGACTGTCTGGGAGTCCCTGGGGACGGGGCTGATAAGGTAACAGGTCCAGACTTGTGACCAGAGCTCACGGGTTCAGTGACTTTCCATCTGCTGTTATACTTCTGAGCTGCTCTGTGGCCGTGTAAATAAGTGAGTATAACGGCGTCATGCATGTAAATGTGTGTCGGTAAGGGTATTTAAGGGTATTTAAGCATCTGGTGAACAGCGTACAGTGATTTCAGGGTGATACGCTGTGATCCTCGCCAGTGTTCTTGTGTTCTCACCAGCTCGCAACTGGCCGGTATGTATCCTGGCCGAGTCGCGGACCAGTCTGGGTCGCACGTGTTTCCGAATGTTCCTCCGTACTCTCAGGGGACGTGGGGCCCCGCCGCCCTACGCGGCCGCCCCCCTGCCTGCCTCTACCTGCACACTTTGCAGTCTCTGTCACTGACATTTAAGCTAATATTGCTTATGCAGCCGTTCTTGACGTTTTGTAGAGCCCGCCCCATTTGCAATGGCTATTTATAATGATGATTGTTTATACAGTCCGCAGGCACTGTGACTTGCACATGGACAAAGACCCAATCCAGCCTCTCGAGGTTTTCTTTTTGCTGATTATAATAAAAGTCATTGTTTTACTTCGTTTCTGTGTTTCATTACAGGGTGTAGTCTAACAAGCTGATGGTGGCGTGGCTTTGAGCCCCAGGAAATGCCCTGCAGTCTTACTTCAGTACATCTAGCACATTATTCAGCAATATAAATGTAATTCAATCACAATTACAAACCAAAATCATATGTGGTTGAACGGAAAATAGATTTTTATGTGTCGGTTATAAAAGAGGTCTGACTATCCGCAACAACCAGAACGATGTGGCTGACACTTCGAAAGAGACACTGGCTGGATTTTAGCTGTATCTCTCTTCCATACACTTCTCCTGGGGTGCCAGGAGGCATTAGGCACTAGGCAAGGCTGCAGCCTGGATGGGATGCCTGTCCATCACATGGCAGACAAAGGAGAGTGTCGAGATGTTACACAAGGAGAACGTGCAAAATCCACACAAAAGCCAGGGATATGAACCCACAGGGCATTTGAATAATTTTATTATGGTCCACCTACGGACTATTCAAGGTTCTGTTTCTGTTTTCTGTTTCTCCTGTATTTTGCATATGACGCGTATGACGTTTAGATCAACATAAAAGCGTCCATCAAAGAGGGCAACCGTTCATAAATATTCGAAACTATTAACTTGCGCAGCAGTGACGTGACAACATGGCGCCGCCCACAGAGGGCGTTCGAGCGTTCGATTTGACGTCATGACGCAATTTCCGGAAGGGGGCGCCGCCGGTCCTCCGCTGTGCCGAAGTGTCAGATTGTAAAGCCGCCGGATGCGAGCGGAGCGCGTATCGTCAGCGTCCTGCCCGGTTCCTCTCCATACGCCTATTATTATCGTTCCTCATTGTTTCTTTTAACCACTTTGCTTAAGATATCCAGCGGTCGTAAATTATCTGGGGATCATGATCAAGAACGGTCACCACGCAGCGAGCGGAGCGGGGAAAGACGCGGAGCCGGAGCGGGGCGGCGTCGGCCGCAGCCCGGAGAAGAGGAAGCGCACTGTCCGGGTGTGGTGCGACGGATGGTGAGTGGCCGGGGCACCCGCCGCCGTCTCTCTGACTCCCACTGGCAGGCTGGGGCCGGCGGTGTGCCGATGCCCCGGCCGCGGGCGACCTACGGACGCCTCGGTGCCCCCTGGGAGGGGAACTTTCTGGAAGTTCCGCTTCGCGCTCCCTTCGTCCCAGCCTGGTTTCGGTTAACTGACAGCGGCGTGATGTACCTGAAAGTAACGGAAACTTCCCCGGGCCGATCTGCCCGTGGCACACACACGTACTCCGTAACTGGCGTCGTTAATGCATCATTTATTGCCATTTCACAGGGATGACGGTGTAATGTGTCACGGTACTGTCGTAGGGAGCACTGCTATGTGAGTCGTGTCCTGCTTGTAGAAATCCCTGGGTAGCCTTGGTTTGGTTCGGAGGGGCAGATCTGCCCCCCGCCGCTCTCCCCTCGGCCCCTTGTCCCGCTCCGCACACGGCGGCTTCCCCAATGCGTCCCCGATCACGCATGTGTGCCCTGCGGGCGCAGAGCCAGTCGCCGGCCAGGGCCGGATTAAGGTGTCTGTGGCCGCAGGCTGACACCGGCACGGCCGGCTCGGACACCCAGGTGCTGCCGGGGTCACTCACAGTGGCGTTTTTCCCGAGTCGGGGCGGGGCTGCTCCTGGCTGAGGCTTAACTGGAACGCCGTGAACTCGTGTGTGTGACGTCATTCCTAGTTACGAGTTACGACTTAAGAGGTAACTGGAACTCACCATTACTCTGCACATCCCCCCCCCCCCCGCTGGCTGTAAAATGACTGTAAAATCTTACCCATGCATTTGTGTGTCCTGTTTGCTTATCTTCTTGATACATTAAAAATAATTTTTTTGTTTGGGTGTGGCATGGTGTGAAGCGGTTTGGGTGTGGCGTGTGCCCTCCAGCCTGCTAACGGTGATCCGGCATAGCGGGCTGGGCTCCGGGGTGATCTGGAGGCACCAACGCCCCCCCAGTCATTCTTGTACTTAGAGCTCAGGATAAGTACCCACTCTATAGATTCGTGGGACTCAAACCCATGTCCCCTAGGGTACGTTCAGCGCGTCACTACGGCCCTCGTCTTCACTGGAGGTTCTGAGTACAGGTGGGCAGGTCGCACTGGATTTGACCACAATGACAGCTGCTTTTTCCCCCCCATAGAATTGCTATGAAATTCACACCCCCTCCCCGCCCCTTTAGCCCGCCATGCACTCTTCTTTGCTTAACACCGCGAAGCCTTGAGCTTTTACCCAGAACTAACATAACGAATCCACAGCAAAGTAAACGTCAGAAAGCCGCCCCCAGCGTTTATTATGCACTAGTGGTGATTTGGGGGGAGTCATGGCAGGTCTGGCTCCGGGGGGCAGCACAGCCCCGTGGTTTATCTGTTCAGGGAGCCTGAGGAGCCGAGCATGGGGCCTCTGGCACCCGGCTGGATCCGGCACATCACAAATCGCTGTTATCTACAGCCTCTTGGAGACGGTTAGCACGGTGATGTCGCTATCGCACTCAGCCTGGTATTTCCAGAATCTAGTTTTCCTTTTTGAATAGCTTTGTAATGTGTACAATATTTCAAGCAAGTTTCTTTGAAGTTCTTCACAGAAGATCTAACAGATGCGACCTGAGAAGATGAAATAGTCAGTTTTGGGAAAACACAATTTCCGGGTCCCTTTAACAGAGACTGTCGTAGGACAGTGGGTGTCTCTGCCAGTCATGTGACCTGTGTGTTAATGATGTCATTGTGTTGGAAACTGGTCAGAGTTCTGCGAATGGTTAACCATTTGAAGACATGGGTTTATATTGGGTTGGAGGCTGTGCTCTTTGCGGTCTGTGGTCGCAGTGAGGGCATGATGATGGATCTTGGCATCACTGGTATCCGGGGTCGCAGACGTCATGTGGGTGCTCTCGCCCTGGATATGGGGACACCTCAGCTCACCATCAGAGTGGTGTGTGTTTGGGAGGTGAACTAGTGATTATGAGGCTGCTTGCCCAATTCCCATGGCTGCACCAGCTAATTGCCCTCTATTTAAGACTCAAGAGTTACTTATTGTCAACCCATTCATGTTCAGTCCTTTAACCCTTTTCCCGTGATAATGTCCCCATGTGAAATTTGCCTACCGTTTAATGATGATCTGGGGGGGACCCCAAAAACGGGATAGGGGTTAAAAGGGCTTCCTGTGCTTACTGCCTGGGGATCTCTTTTTATAAACGTGTCTTAAGCCTCATTTTTGGTTACTGCGCGATGTTCAGGATGTCCATGTTCTTTTCCCTGTCTGCCCGTCTGCCTGTCTGCCTCTGTCCTCCTCTTTGATCCTGGGCCAGATTCCCCCCCCCCCCCCACGGCTAGTTAAGCTTAGCTGTGTGAGGCGGCACGCCTGCTGCTAATTTGTGAATTTCCTGTGCCAAGAGCGTTGGTTTGTCTTTACAGCGAAAGGTGCCATATCAGTAAGTGATCTGTACAGGCGGCGTGTAAAGGTCAGCTTTGCCGAGGGGGCGCATTTGCCGTGCTTGGCTTTGAGCATTCCAGCACGCCCCTGCCCTCCCTCGCTCTATTCTGTCTCGCTCACTTCCGTGGTGTTGTCTGTGTTTCGCAGTTATGACATGGTGCACTATGGACACTCCAACCAGATGCGGCAGGCCAAGGCCATGGGCGACTACCTCGTTGTTGGAGTTCACACTGATGGTGAGCATTCTAGGCGAGTCAGTCCCTGCGGTGCCCTGTCACCCTGGGGCCAGGGTTCGGCTAGCCCTCTGTCTAATGCTAATGCTAAAAAGATAGACGTAAGCATGTACTTTGGCCTGCAGTCAATGGAACGCACTCACACACTCAGACGCACACCTTCCCTTCTATCTCACCCCCCCACACCCGACAGAGGAGATTTCGAAGCACAAGGGCCCCCCTGTGTTCACGCAGGAGGAGCGCTACAGGTTAGTGCGCGCCATCAAGTGGGTGGATGAGATTGTGGAGGGCGCGCCGTACGTCACCACGCTGGAGACGCTCGACAAGCACAACTGTGACTTCTGTGTCCACGGAGGTGAGGGAGTCACCTGACCTGGGGTAGTGGTTATCTGACCTGGGGGCCGCGGTCCCATGACCTGGGGGCATGTCAGGGCTTCTGTGCTTAGTAAACAAGTAAGGGGCGCTCTGTGGCTCAGCATAACTGTTATCGGAAGCTCGCCGCTTTAAATCCCAGGGTCGGCAGAGTGATGTCACTGCTGGGCCAGTTTACTCACTTAAGCCCCAGTTGCTTCAGGGACTTTCTGACTGGCTTCCTAATAAAAGTATGTCTTTAAAAGCTACCTGGTAAAAAGATGAAATGTAATGTCAAGAATAATATTTATGTCCTGATACTGTAATTTGGTAATGTCGTGTCATTATGGAGGCTTTGAGGAGTATATATGGTATAACTTGTCTTACCCATGATTGGTTGCATGCAGATGACATCACACTCACGGTGGATGGAAAGGACACATACGAAGAAGTGAAAAAGTCAGGCAGATATAGGTAGGAGGGCGGGGCTGGCTGTTAAGAATGGATCTTTGCTGGAATAATGTCATGCTGCCATGTGTTTTTTTTTTTTTTTTGGGAGAGTACCGTGCACTCTCATAGTTAAAGTTTCTGCCATGTGGTTGCACGAGTGGGGCACACCCAGGTTTGTTTTCATGAGTTAACAGGCCACCTGTGGGCTGTTCAAAGCCTGTTAATGAGAGCTGAGAGCATTGTGTGGCGGGTCATGTGACCGGGCTAAGGGGCGGGGCCTCCTGTGTCTTTCAGGGAGTGCCGGCGAACGCAGGGCGTGTCCACCACCGACCTGGTGGGACGGATGCTGCTGCTGACCAAAGCCCACCACAGCAACATCGTGAGTGATCTACATTTCTCTGTGATTGATTACCTCTGCCTGCTCTGTCTCTCCATCACACTGCTCCACTGTTATGCTCTGCTTAGTTTAACCATGTTTAAATTATATTTATGTGACAATTTTCGTCCGGATAATTAGTATTCTGATTCTGATTTCTTTTATTTTTTCTTTTTTAAAGGATAATTCAGACTACCAGCAGCACGCCGACAACTTTGGAAAGGTAAGGTGCCTGTCGACATCACTGCTAAACTAGAGTATGGTGAGGAACATGGAGAGAATGCGGCTCATTCCGCCCCCAGCCACCCTGCCCTCCTATGTCCCAGCTCTGGAGGGGGGCCGGCTTCATTGGTGTCTGTGGTGACCTCCCATGAGCCTCCCTGGCTGAGCTTCCAAATATTTCCCCGTTTAAAAAGTGTTGACGCTGGCGAGTAGCTTCTCCAGCCACATTCACGTTGGTATTGTGTTTAATAACCACCCGGCGGGGGGCAGAGGCTGGCAGGGGGGCAGGCCCCAAGAACAAAGGGATTGCTGTGGAGCGCGGGCATTTGGGGCGGTGCTGTAGGGAGGCCGTGGGGGGCGTGCTGTGGAGCGCGGGCCTGTAGGGCGGCGCTGTAGGGAGGCCGTGGGGGGCGTGCTGTGGAGCGCGGGCCTGTAGGGCGGCGCTGTAGGGAGGCCGTGGGGGGCTTGCTCTGGAGTGCGGGCCTGTAGGGCGGTGCTGTAGGGAGGCCGTGGGGGGCGTGCTGTGGAGTGCGGGCCTGTAGGGCGGCGCTGTAGGGAGGCCGTGCTTTGGAGTGCGGGCCTGTAGGGTGGCGCTGTTGGGCAGCCGTGAAGATACGTCCCAGATACTACAGTTAGGGACGTACTGCAGGCCTTGGAGAATTAGGGATACGCCCCGTACTGCAGGCCTTGGGGAGTTAGGGATACGCCCCGTACTGCAGGCCTTGGGGAGTTAGGGATATGCCCCCTACTGCAGGCCTTGGGGAGTTAGGGATACGCCCCCTACTGCAGGCCTTGGGGAGTTAGGGATACGCCCCCTACTGCAGGCCTTGGGGAGTTAGGGGTAGGTAATAATAGGGACAGCTGTTTGCTTCTTCCATGACCAATCAGCTTCCCATAAAGATGACGATCACCTTTGCTACGTCAGGCCAATGGCAGTGCAGTTAGGGTTAGAGCACACGCTATGGGTGGGAGATAAGGACACAAGTGCCCCGTCGGCACTGGGACTGGGCTTTTCACGAAAGCACAGCACCTCGTTTTTTAAAAGTGGACCTAACGCCGCCTTATTTTCAGGACATGGGAGATATGGGTAATCAGTAAATTCTGAAAAGCTGAAAAGTAAATTCTAGTGCGTTCTCGTGCTAAATCTTAGAAATATTTTTCTACATGAAAATAGGTATGCATCAGATTAACACGCCAAAACGGCAACCTGCCATGGGTCCAGTCCCAAGGTGGCTGGTTAAGAGGGATTGTACTGTATTTGTGAGTGTCCCTCACCTCTCACTGAATATTGATTACAATCAGTGCTGAGATGCATTTGTATTTGGGATAATTTAAGTTTTCAGATTAGAAAGGTTATTATAATGGAAACTTCTCGCGATAATGGTGCTTTAGCCTGCAAGGATCCGCCACCTAATGAGAGATTAAATTGATTTGCTGGGAATTGATACTTGGTGTTTTTTAAAATGTAGTTGCATTGACTGGCCACATGGTGGGGTGAGCAGTCACCGTGTCACCTGGCACAGAGCAGGAGAGGGAGCCTGTGGGTGTCAGATAAACAAGATTAGCATTCGCTGCAATCCAGCATCAGCTGGTCTGCAACCAAACAGGAGTACGCTCTGGGTTAGGTCTGTCGCCTGAGAGGTCTGGGCGTCCGAAGGTCTCGCTTTGGTGTGGTTTGGTGACCCTTGGTGCAGGAAGGCCTGAGTTTGTTACTATGAAGGTGACCCATGGGTGGGTTGGTGCGCGGCTGGGTGAACGTGCAGCAGGGTGGTGAGACCAGATCCTCACGGTCAGGGTGTGAAAGTGATCGCCAGGGGCCCCATACTGCACCATCAGCACCCGTTTTGCTCAGGTCTGAAACGCCACAGGAAACTGGGGGGGGGTTCAGAAACGTCACCGCAAGTCGATATACCAATAAGCTGGCTTCTGAGACCTCAGGGCAGGTGTAGCCGGCGTCTGACCCGGGGCTGTGTTCCAGGGGCCCAAAGGCCACAGTCCCTGGACGGGGGTGTCCCAGTTCCTCCAGACATCCCAGAAGATCATCCAGTTTGCCTCGGGTAAGGAGCCCCAGCCAGACGACACCATCATCTACGTGGCTGGAGCCTTTGACCTCTTCCGTATCCTTTGACAGGCACGGGGGCTAACACTTCTGAGACAATTAGTCATAGTTAGAATTACTCTTCTTCATTCACAAACTAGCTAGCTGAGGGAGCTAAGGTCCTCTGTGACTGTGGCACTATTGCCCTCTGCTGGCCACAGTGCTAGCCGCAGCAGTGATCTCACTGGCTGACTTGCTGTGTGAAAAAGGAGCCTTGGACAACAGGATGGCTGTCGCGTTCCTGCTGGGCATGGCTGGCTTTGCTCACAGCGCCCCTCTCTGGTTGGGTGTTAGCAGGCTCATGTGTCAATCCTGGGTGAAGCGACCTTAACCGCACCTCCACAGACATCGGCCATGTGGATTTCCTGGAGACGGTGTACAAGCAGGCAGAGAAGCCCTATGTCATCGTGGGTCTGCACTTTGATCAGGTGAGTTACACCCCCGCCCCCCACCCCCAAATCACCCCCAGTTCACATCCAGTTGGCTGAACAGATTCATGCTTTCATTCTGGGTTATTGTGGCGAGTTCTGGGAATCGACCGATCAGGAATTAACTTTGGCAGAAGGCCCGCGGAATTCTGCTGACAGGGCCGAACAAACGGCACATTAACTCTGAGAAGACACAGCTCGTGTGCTTTCCCTGTGCACAGCAGACTGGCTGGGGCTGTGACCCCCCCACTCCCACCCCACCCCAGAGTGCGTCGTCACAACCCAAAGGGACGCACATGGCACTGCACATGGTTGCCGTTGGCGACACAGCTGTCCAGACGCATCCAGCACATTCTCTCCTTTTACTACTTGTTGATACAGTGCCTGGTTTAGCAGTGATCGAAACATCATCGAAACAACTTTGGTACCGGGGGGTCCAGTAATTTGAGGAATTTGGCAGATAACCCCAGGGTCTTTGGTTTTTTTGTCCCACAGACACAAATGAATGTTACATTTATGTAGCGCTTTACAGAATCAGCTACCAGCACTGTGTGGCCCCCACCTGGCTGACAGCAGCCATTCTGCACCAGTACACTCACCAGACAGCAGCTAAGGTGGTGATGGGGCAGGAAAGAATTCACCAGTTAGATACAGGGCATGATTAGGAGGCCAGATTAGATAGGGCCATAGTGGGCAGTTTAGCCAGAACACCGGGGCACCACCCCATATCTTCTGATAGATGCCCAGGGATCTTTCATGATGTTTTATATCTGAAGGACGCCACCATTTGTACAGCACAGTGTCCCCATCACTGCACTGGGGCATTGGGATCTGCACAAACCTAACCTGCCAGCAGTAACCTAGCTTTCTAGCTAGGTTGTCTGTACTGGCCAGCCCCAAACCTGCTTATCTTTAGATGGATAACCTAGTCCAAACTGCAGGTGGTGTGGGTGCTGCTGAGACCCTGACCCGTCTCCTCCCCCATGACCTGTCTCCTCCCCCATGCTGCAGGAAGTGAACCGCTACAAAGGGAAGAATTACCCCATCATGAACATCCACGAGAGGACGCTGAGCGTGCTGGCCTGCAGGGTGAGCTCACGGCGTGTGTGCCAGCTTGGCGGCATGAAGCCATTTATACAGTCTGTCAGCTGCCGGCGGTCTGACACTCACTCCCACTGCGCCTTCCTCCCTAACACACACACACACACACACACACTAACGAATGCTGACTCCTCATTTCCCAGAATGCAGCTCTCCCTTGTCTGACTGCAGTGAGCTGTGCAGTGTAATTTTAGGTGAAGGCCCTCCAATAAGATTTCCATGACTTTCCCACTGCACGGGTCGCGAGTCGCACACCTGTGCGCTAACCCCACAGCCCCCACCCCTGCTTTGATGTGCATCTTAAATAACAAATTAAACGAAAGGTAACCGTGACACCGTGTCCTTGCGATGTCGCCCAGGCGTGAGTCAGCCCCCATTTCTCTCTCTTCTCTCCCCCTTTCTCTCCTGGCAGTTTGTGTCCGAGGTGGTCATTGGGGCACCCTATGCTGTTGGGGGGGACCTGCTGGATCACTTCAAGGTATGTGGGGCGGGCGGGCGGGCGGGGGGGGGGGTCCTGTAATGGCACCTCTGTCTGCGGCTGACTGGGCTGCCTGCCCGGTCTTTGCCCCCCCACATCTGTGATGCCACCTCGCTGTGTCTGTCTGCATCTTAGGGTTAAGGGTAGGGCTGGGTAGGGGTTACGGTTGTCATTGTTGGGATTGTGGTTTTCCCATAGAAATGAATGGATGGTTCCCGCAAACTTGTAACTTTTTTCTTTTTCTCCCTATGGGGACATTTTTTTGGTTCCCACGAGGATATCCTCAATTTTTATTAATGTCTGTGCAATGCAATGCAATCAAAATACTGTGGTACAAAATTCAGGGTTTTGACCCAGGAACCATCTGGTGCCAGGAGGAGTCTGTCGCCTTATAGATTCGTGAGCAAATTCCTGCCATTCTGTTTGTCTGTGAGCGCGTAGGATGGGTGGGCGGGGCCTGTGAGCTGGGAGTGTGTACTGAGGAGGTGTCATAAGGCTGGATGTGCAGCCTTGCAGCCTGTGAGCTGAGCTGTTTAGCACATTGGCTAATGATACCCCCTGCCCCCAAGGTGGACCTGGTGTGCCATGGGAAAACAGAGGTGTTCCTCGACAAGGATGGCAGTGACCCCTATGCTGTGAGTTCCAGAACACACTACCCCCCCCCCCCCAATAAAGGCAGTACAGGAAAATGCTTTATATTGAGTTCCTTTATGATGTCTTGTCTATCCTCATCTACTAGGGTTTACGGCACCTTGCACACTGTAGGGTTTATGGTACAGTGCAGTATTCCCTGTAGGGTTTAAGGTGCAGCACCATACACACTTTAGGGTCTAGGATACAGAACAGTATACATTGTAGGGTGTAGGGCGCAGTGCAGAACACACTGTAGTGTTTAGGGTGCAGTGCAGTACACATTGTAGGCCTACATATGCTGGTAGTGTTTAACCATTTGGGACAAATCCCCCCCCCCCGAACAGGAACCCAGGAAGAGGGGCATTTTCCGTGCTGTGGACAGTGGTAACGACCTGACCACCGACCACATCGTGGAGAGGATAATCCAGAACAGGTGACTCACTTCCAGCTGTGTGTGCGTGTGTGCATGGGTCTGCATAGATCACATTTGAGGACCAAAATGTCCCCAAAGTGCAGTAAAACCTGAAATGTCCCTACTTTGGGGAGCATCTTTTCAGGTCCCCATTTGGATAACCTCAGTTTTATAAAAATCTGTGAGTGCAATCAAAAAAAAGTCTTGTATTTGGGCTGTTTACTTATGGTTAAGGTTAGGGCTGGGTTGGGGTTAAGGGTGTCCTGATTGGAATTAGGGTTATGCCCATAGAAATGAATGGAAAGTCCCAATTTAGATGAGTGTGTGAGTGTGTGTTTGTGGATGGGCTCTGTGGGGCGTATGGCAGCTGGACCCTGGCTGATGTAGGAGGAGGGCAGGAAGCAGCCAGTGGCCTGACCCCCCCACCCCCTCCCATGTACATATCACAGGCTGCAGTTTGAGGCCAGGAACCAGAAGAAGGAGACCAAGGAGCTGGCAGTGATCCAGGCGCTGAAGCAGCGTGGAGAGAGGAGCCCCCAGGACACGGCGCAGGACACGGTGTAGGGGGCCTCCATGGGGAGGGCTGGCAGTCAGACGCCGCCCTCCTTGGACATGCCCCCCCCAAACCCTGACCCTGCCCCCTTAATGTCCACGCTTCACTTCCCGTCGGCACTGTCCTCGTCCTGCAGTCCTCAGTGGCGTTGCGGTATGGAGCAGGGGCTCTGTAATATGACAGGCGTGTAACTGCCCCCTGCTGAGGACATGGACTATGATCAGCCTCCGTCACGGAGAATTACGAAGATCAGCAACAGTACTGTGATGAAGTCCAACAGAAATACTGCCAGTTAACAGCTGTAAAGTAACATGGCAGTGTGCACCTCAGAGTCTAGGTTAAACATTAACGGTGTCCGTCGGCCTGCCTTAACCTCCCCCCTAACCCAAAACGAAATGTTGTTCTCTCAGTTAACGAGACGAAGGTGGGCTCCAAACCCGAGATCTGCGGATGCCGGGTTTTATTGTGCTGCTGTGTGACTGTATGTGATGTTCGACCATATTTATGTCACCTGGTTGTGTCACAGACATCATCCAGGAATTGGGTGTTTTGCCAGCATTATTTTAGCTCTCTTAAATACTTTTTAACTCCCAGACAGCCTCCCAAGGAACCCCCACCGGGGAGGACAGGAGCAACTTCGCTTGTAGCTGCGTGTTTTAAACTGTAGCCTGTGAACGGCTTTGACGAGTACCTCCTGTGCCGTGGTTGGCTGCGGGCTGGCAGAATGCAGTGGCACTTCGTTTTAATGGCTTGGACAGTTTCCTGAGTCAATGGACATACTTCTTATTTATATTTTAAAAGAGATTTGCTTGTATGGTGTTTTTAGTAACACGTCTCTAAATTATGATGGGTGATGTGCTGTGTGTTCCTTCTCACTTGCCGTAGGTTTCTGCCCTCTAGCTTCAGGATTGGCTGGCTTTGTTCAGGGATACGTGGGAAACAGCACATGGCAGATTGGACTCATGGCCATTGTGGTGCACATGTGCACACCTGTGTGTCCGTGTGTACGTGTGCGCTTTCATTACTGAGCGTACTTCTGTGTCTGTGGATATGTGTCCACATTGGCCATCGCATTTGCAAACATGGATTCCTCACTGGCGAACAAGAGCCCCACCAAACCCAGATGATTTTCGGTCATGACACTAATGTGCAGCGGGGAAGGTGGTAGACGCGGTCACCGCTGTGGAATGTACCAGTTGCTGCTGATGTGTGTGTGTGTGTGTGTGTGTGTTTTTTTTTGAACCGGTGGTATTTTAAGCTGACTTCGTCCACTGTACAAAATGGATACTTTCACTGGATTTGCACTGTCTCTTTTGTCAAAAACAATTAGAGTGCTTGTACTCCCTAACAGTCTCAGTGCTATTTTTTTTCCATCATCTTTAAGACCTGATATCTGTTACAAGGTTTCCCACTGTGGGGATGGTTCTGGCCCACTCTGGATCTCTTCATCGCCCTTCGGATCCTCGCGCCGGGCGCAGCCCCCGAGCTTGTGCTGGTTAGCCTCGGAGTCAGTGCTGTGTCTCCATAATGGCCTGTGTGTGGGCCAATCCATCACGAAGTCGATGCCATCAGGGCTTCCTTGATATGCTAAGCACTGTTCCCCTTAATCCCGTTCCCCGATGGCGGGCGCCCTGCTGCTCTTGGGCCGTCTTCAGTGATGCCCGACAGGCTCGTGGCGCGACGTGAAGCTGCTGTACCGACCGCTAACACTCCCGCAACGCCGCTGAGACAATCGGACTGAGTCAACAGGCACTGGTACCCCCAAGCTGATGCTCTCCTGTATTCCTGCTCCCATGACAACCAGGAACCTACCTTTATTTCCATTACCTGTAGGGATATCTGATTAAATCGGGGAAGTAAACATATTAGCGTGGCACTGTCAGCAGAGCTTCTCCACGAGACATTTCTAAGTGCTACGGAGAAAAAGCATAATCGGTAAATGCCGTCCATATCCTCAATATCCGCCCCGGATTTCAGAGCCGGGGCTAATTAATCCAGATTAATGACTCATTTTTACTCATTAGCATCTGCTTCTTGAACGTTAGTGCTGCATGTCATAATTAGATGGATTTCATAGTTGGATTCTCTGTATAGTGATCACTATTATGGAATTTACTATTACATATAAATTACACTATAGTAGTATTTTCCTCGTTGAAGTCTCACGTGATGCGTTTAGTTTTGTAAAGAAACCACGTGGCTCTGGGCGTGGAGGTGGTGGGACAGCTATTTTAAACTCACTGTTAAAAACAACTCAAAATTATAAAATCCTGCCACGTTTGAAGCAATTCTAATTGAATTGGCGTCTGAGCCGCCCATACATATTCTTATAGTATACTGACCACCTCGGCCGTATGGTCCATTTCTAACTGAATTTGGGGAATTTCTTACTGATGTAGTCATTAACTTCGAGATTATTATAATTGGAGATTTCAATATACACGTGGCTGTAGAGACGGACGCCTTCAAGTCTCCTCTCCCTCCTGGACTCTGTTGAATGTAACCAGCACAAATCGGAACCAACACGTGCACAATCTTATACTAGACTTGATTATCACTAGCAGAGTTTCTGTTCATCATGTATCCGTCTGTCCATTGAATGGAGTCCGTCTCAGACCATTTTCTAATCACCTTCGTCATTCAGCCACCCTCTGCGACTATGGTGGAGAAGAATATTACGGCACGTCAGCTAAACGATATAAACTCCCTACGATTTATTAATGCAGTAAGTAATGTGAACTTTATGTCTAGTACAGATGTCAACAAAGTCACACTTGACAGTGGTTAGCCAGATTTTATACGAAACGGCACCTTTAGTAATTAAAGCTGTAAAAACCAGTAGAGACTCCGCTAGGTTTAATGACCACACACACTTTTACAAACAGGAGTGCCACAGATTAGAGTGCAAATGGAAATCTACCGGTTTATAAGTATTGAAGTTGGCATGGGCCGACAGCCTGCAACAATATAAGCAAGCCCTACATAGCCTGTAACTCTAACCTCATTGATCGCCATAGAAACAATCCACACTACCTTTTTAAGACTATAGCTCATCTAAGGAATAAGGCTGAACTTCTGCTACCAAGTAATATTGGTAGTGAACTTTTTTGTGAGCTTCTTTAATGATAAAATTACAAACATTAGGCTTCAAGCTTGTCCAAATGGCTTACAAGTAGTTCTGATGCAAACAGAAGGTGTACACACCCTTAATGCTTTTGAATTAATTATTGAACAGGAGCTGATAAATATAATGACTAAAACCAAATCGACCACGTGCCCACTGGACCCAATCCCCACCAAGCTTCTTAAAGAATCCCTAAGAGCTCTGGCAAGACCTATAACTGCCATAATGAATGCATCCCTGTGATCAGGCGTTGTGCCTGGCCAATTTAAAGTAGCAGTAATCAGACCATTGCTGAAGAAACCAAATTTGGATCCACAGGAGCTCAGCAACTACAGACTCTACAGACTCCTACTGTCTCTAATGTACCATTTTTGTCAATTATACAGACTTAAATTTTGATGTCAGGCTGTGTGGGATGGTGTCGAAGTGATTTAAATTGTATTTGACTAATCGTTATCAATATGTTTGAATAATTGTACTCCATCGTCTATGTCACCAGTTAAATATCCTGATCCTCAGGGATCAGTTCTGGGCCCTTCACTGTTTCCTTCTACATGCTGCCATTAGGTAACATAAAGAGAAAACATAATATTAATTATCACTCCTATGCCAACAACACCCAAATATAAATCTCAGTTACACCAAATGACACCTCATCTATTGTCACTTTAGCTAATAGCTTCCACGAAGTAAATACCTAGGTGAGTGAAATATTTTTATCAATAAATGCTCAGAAATCCAAGGTTCTGTTGTTAAGAGGCAAGTCCGTGGATAGGAACGCTATGCTCTCTGCACCCACTCCAAAGGGCTTTTCTCTCAGCAGTTTAGCCTATAACCTAGGCATCATATTAGATACAACCCTCTCATTTAAATATCATGTGGATGCAGAATTGAGGGTGTGCTTCCTACAGCTACGCAACATCGCCAAACTATGACGATTCCTTACTATTCAAGACACTGAGAAATTGATACATGCGTTTGTATATAGTAGGTTAGACTACTGTAATGCTTTGTTATCTGGGAGCACGCACCGTACAATAAATACCTTGCAGCGTTTTCAAAATGCAGCAGCTCGAATTGTGACCAGGAGTAGGAAGTTTGATCACATAACCCCTGCTCTTAGTTCCCAGCGCTGGCTCCCTGTAAGGTACAGGACTGACTTCAAAGTTCTCCTACTTGCATATAAGGCACTTAAAGGTCTAGCAGCTACCTACCTAACGGAATTACTTCAAGCTTACAAGCCACATCATACACTTAGGTCACAGAATGCAGGTCTCCTCATTGTACCACGTATAAATAAAGCGACAGTAGGTGGTAAAGGATTCTGCTACAAGGCCCCCATATTGTGTAATAGCTTGCCAGCCTATGTTCAGGATGCCAAATTGGTCTCAGTCTGAAGACCTATTGCTTCAGTTTAGCTTACCTGCATCCAAACACGTAGCACACTGTAACTATGGCTGCAGGTGCAGCCAAATATGGTAAATGCCATATTTTACCTACTACACCTGTCCATTAGTGTGTCAGTGCGTGTTCTGACCATCCATGCTATCTGCCTTCCCACATGTCCAGATGGTGCCCGGTCCTGGTCCAGTCTCACGGAGAGGTGACGTCGTAGATATGACTTACGACCTGCAGCCTCGTGGGTGCAGCCCTCAGTCTGCCGCCTTGCAGAGGCCGGCATGGAGGAGTGACGCTGTGGATGTGCCTTATGACCTGCAGCCTCGTGGGTGCAGCCCGTCTGCCGCCTTGCAGAGGCCGGCGTAGAGGATCGACTCATTGATGGACTTTGCCCTCCACCACAGTTTTCCCACCACAGGCCCACTCTTTCTTTTTTAGTAATGTTTACATGCCTGGGGTGTTTGGGCAGCCACTTGACTTCGGACCCCCAGAGGTTTTTTTCTCCCTACTTGTTTTGGTTCCTCTCCTTGTCTTTCATTTTCCCTGTTTTGCATTATTCTCACTTAATGATGATGTAATGTATCACAACAAACCCATGTAAAGTGCCTTGTGGTAACTCTGTTGTGAAAGGCGCTATATAAAAATTAATTGAATCGAATATATTTTATGGTATTTGTGTACAGTATTTACTAAGTTGTACAGCCGTTAGATAAACACCTGGTAATTTTAAAATGTGCTTTATTATAACAATGACTTGCCCTGACTTGACTTGCATGCAATTCGGTGGGTTCAATCTGCGCCCCTGCCAGACTTATCTGCAGAGGATGGCCAGATGGACAACTGTCTCAGCCCCCCCTCTTTGCTCTGAGGAATGGGCGGGGCCTAATCTCCACTCGCGCCATTGCCAATAAACCGGAAGTCGACTGCTGATCAGATGTGTGATTGGATCAGTACTGGGGTGCAGGACGAGCTTGTCCTGGAGAATTTAAGGACTGAGGAATCCTCGTTTACATGAGAGACTGACAACAAGGCACGTTAAACACAAACATTTCAGGCACATCAGACCTTAATACGTAGCTTTCAGTTGGACAATCTGAAATTAAATTAAGCTGTATTTGCCATTCGCATGAGTACAGGTACATTAGGTACACTGGAATTTTGACATCATCCCGGCCTCTTTCGAGACAGGCTTGCTACAGGAAGGCACACAGCATGAGTCAGACAAAAACAAAACAATAACAGAATCATTCAACTGGACTGACTCCCAGCAATCCCTGCTTAGTAGGTCAGGCTTTCAGACTGATACTGGCCTGTAAAGGAGTGGTGAGTGACTGGAAAGCTTTATGGAGGTTTATATGTTTATAAGAAACAAAAGGCGAGGTGGCAGGGTGTCGGGTCAGAGTGTAAAAGGAAGGCGATGGGGGGTGTCACCCAGAGCTGTTTGGAAGCATATGGCCATGGCAAATCTGGCTGGCTGGTAAGCGGCACATTGTTACATCTAACCAAACTCTTTCTCTAAGGCAAAACAGGCTCCACTTGCAGTCAGGTCAAGCTTTGCGCTCAAACACCCATAGTGACCCCTTCCCCAGCTGTCTGGGTTGATTTGCCACAAACTTGTATAACAACTGGATTCTGTTGCTGTGGCCAGTCCAGGCTGGGCTTAGGGGGCCTTAGGGTCCAGTCCCTGGGTAAAGTGTATCAGCTGTGTCATGTGAGCTCACATGTGATTCTGGATGTGTGAGGTCAGCAATGCATCCTGGAGCCACTCCACTACATCCCATAATAATAAGACTTTTATTTTTTATATATACTTGGGAGGTTACACAAACACAAGAAAAAAAAAACAAAAAAACAAAACACACACCAGGACATTAACTGGTTTTCCTTAGAGGCGGCAACACAACAAATGTGTCATTCAGCCAAGTTTAAACAAGCCGCAAATGTTTGCAGAACACGCTCACTTGCGCATTAAGTATGATCCACCGATAAAACTGTTAAGTACAAGTCAGGCAGCATTAACTGCATGAAATTAAATACGCGATTATGTCACTGCCATGTGCGTCACATCGTTTACATGTTAGTAAAGGTGGATTTTCGATTTTATTTCCGGTTTCATAAAATACTAAATGTTATTTTTTTCTGCACCAAATTCGTTTTTCATCATTTTTAGAGAAATTAATAGTTACTGTGGGGAGAGTTAAACCGTAAGAATATTATTAGTACTACTACTACTACTACTACTACTACTACTACTACTAATAATAATAATAATAATAATAAAAAATAATCATCATCATCGTCATTTAGGGGGGGGGGGGTCGGGGGGGGGGGGCTGTGACTTTATTCCGCTATTTTACTGCTGCCGGCCAGAGAGGCTGTCCCGCGGCTGTGGGGGCCGGTCCGGGGCGCTCAGGTATCGGCTTCCCGCAGACGCGTCACTTCCCCCTGCCGCTCCTACGGCAGGATAAAGGTGCCTCTCCGGCTGTTTCGGGGAAGGTTCGTCCCGAGCGGGGCTGGACGGGACTGTCCCGTAAAGAGAGAAGCAGGCAGATCCCCGGGCGGACGCCGCGTCCCGTAGCCATGTTCCTGCGGCAGGTACGCACCGTCGCGCAAACTTCTCACACACTTTAAGAAGTGAGACAGACACACTGATCCGCGCTCCTGGGGCCATCTTTCGTTTTGCCGCTTTTCTTAGCTTTAAAGACGGAGACCCCGGCGCGCTTAAGCCGGCGGAGGTGGTGGGCGATGTCGCCGTGATGCGCCGGTGCCCGGTGGCGGTTTCACGGTTTCGTCTCGCTTTAGTTGACGGGTTGGGGGGAAGCGATGGGCCAGTGCCTGGGATCCGAGCTGACCGAGGAGGAGAAGATGGCGAGGATCCAGAGCGCCGACATAGACAAGGACCTCTACGAGCACGCCAAGAAGGAGATGAACGTGGTGAAGATACTCATGCTGGGTGAGTGAGACGTGCTGGGATGAGGGTTCGGCTGTGGCGCGTTTGCTGTGGCCGCTGGCTCTATTTATACCTGCTTATACTTCTCCAGGTGTGGGAGTTGCTCTTAAGCGTCCTGGTTCTTGAGGAAGGTTTGTGATTAATTATGACAAAGAGTGACCAAAGTTGGTAGGGTAATTAAAGAGCCACTCTGAGGGGCTCTGGCTCATGGACACGGTGTTATTGTTGGTGTTATCAGCTGTGTCATGGCTCTGCTGGCAGATGTTTGGTGACCATGCTTCTTATTGGTGGGGAGGGGTGGAGGGGGGTGTGGCTCCGACAGTCACATGACCCACGTGTTTGGCACTGGTCAAGGTGCGGCTGAGAGTGGCAAGAGCACCCTGGTCAAGCAGATGAAGATCATCCACAGCAATGGGTTCACCAAGCAGGAGCTGGCCAGCTTTAAGGTGAGTGCTGACCCAGATCCGCCCCTCCCCCTTCCCCGCATGCTTGGTGTCAGTACCCTCCTGGGGTGTGCGTGGTTACAGGAAGGATGTGACTGACCTGGACCACCCAAAGTTATGTTTCCCCTGACGACAAGGGGGCAGGATTATCCTGCATCTCGACACCCGGAATTTCTCGTCGTTTGGGTTTGCTGGACTCGTCCTTGGGCTGGGAAGAGCCGGACCCAGCAACCTTGCGGCGTTATGGAATGATCCGGGTGCTGAGCTCGCTGGCACGACAACACTAGGAACAATTGCTGCTCTGTCTAGCATTCTTGGACCCTGGCGTGGGGCTGGTGAATTCACTCGACCGTGGAGACTTTTCATCTCCGGAGCAGAGTGTAATCTGTGCTCTTTGTCTGAGGTCTGCTGGATAGTGTTCAGTGAGGAGCAGTGACACATTCTGCCTCCCGGTTTGGTCTTTAGAATCCCAGGTGTGGGGAGTCTGTCCTCAGTGCTGCCCCCCGTAGGCTGCGGGAGCCTGGCGCGGGTGGGGACCTCCGGGGCTGTTTGTCTGTAGGGAGCCAGATGCAGTGAGACATGGAAAGGGGACCCAACTGTTAGCCCACCACCCTCTCCCCCCCGGGCTTCAGCTCGGCGAAACCCCTCTTCGGGGGGGGGGGGGGGGGGGGGGGTGGGACTTAGAGCGAAGCCAAATTCTGAGGTGCGGGTGGAATTTAGTGACTTGAAAGAGTTTGGTCTGCAGGGATGGGGGCGGGGGGTGTTTTCTGCCGGTTCTCTCTACCCTCCCCCTCCTGGCCTGCATTAGCCCCCCTCTCTGTGTAGTGGACCAGATCCCATTTTGAAGAGATTGATGACTTTGGAAGCGGCGACCTATCTTCCTTCCAACAGTGTGTGTGTGTGCGCGTGCAGTCGTGAGTGTACATGTGCCATCGTGTGTGTGTGCATGCAGTTGTGAGAGTACATGTGCCATCGTGTGTGTGTGTGCTGTCATGAGTACATGTGCCATTGTGTGTGTGTGTGTGTGTGTGTGTGCTGTCATGAGAGTACATGTGCCATCGTATATTTTTCACCAGTTCAAAGGTTGCCCTCGTGGCTGCTTGTTTTTATTCCTGGGATCTGCTCGGAGCTGTGCCTGGGGTGTCCCCTTCTGCAGCGAGAAGCCCCCCCCCCCCTTTGTTTCTCGCTAATGTAACGACTGAGTCCAAACGGAGCCTCTGCCTGTTGTTGGTGCTGTGGGTCCCTGCTGCGGTGTTCCGGGGCTCTGCAGCCCACTTCCCACTCACTCTGGGCCCTCTCCTGTGAGGTGCAGCCGCCCCCCCATCTGCATGTTCACGTGAGAACGCTTTGGGGAACGCGCTCGTCATGAAGGGAGACCTGCCATCTCATTGCCTCTCTGTGAGCAGCATTTATGGCCGGCTTTAGTGCTGCTCTGTCCGTCGCCTGCGGGACGTCTGGGGGCCGCCGCCAGGCCCCTCATCCACCCATCCGCCCCGCTCAGCATCTCCGTTTCCCGTGGCCCCCCCTTCCCTGTAATGTTCATTTTTAAAGCAAGTTTATCTTTCAAGCCGTATTTTATACATCTCTGAAGAAATGTAGTTGCAGAAAATCGTGGGGAGCTTCCCACGCTGTAAAGCCTCTGTTCTTAGGGTGTGTGTGTGTGTGTTTGGGGGGGGTGGGGTAACACTAAACAGAACAAATGCTAGCGGAGAGGTGTTTGAGGTGGAATGCTGGACCAGGGCCCTCCGCCGCGTTCCTTGCCCCTGTGTAGATTCCAGCGGCCAGCCTGTCCTTGGGAATCAGCTTGTCACTTTTCACAGCGCTGTGCCAACTGCCCGCCTGTCTTTGGGCCCTGGGCACACTTCTGCAGAAAGCCACCGGGCGGGAACACGAGTGACTGGGGGTCGTGGGGGTGGGAGTGCCCCACCGTGCCCCACCAGGTGACAGTGTCAGTGTGTCACCGCGTCTCCATGGAGATCGGTCGTGGGGTCGAGGTGCTCAGGAAGGTTCTGGAAACTTCTTTGTGGCGCTGAGTGATGTCACTGCTACTGCTTAGTCTCACTTTCTTTTTCGCTTATGGAAATTGGAGCCCCGCCCCCTCTCCCAATTTGGCCCTTCCCACTGCCAGGATGAGCTGGGCACTCTGTCACACTTCCACCCCACCCAAACAAATCAAAACCTGTTCGTCTGGGTTTGTGTACAGGGGACCCGCTCTTACGAGGGATTTCTTTCTTGCCTTAATGACTTTCTTCACGCCACCTTTTCAGGGGGGCGGTGTTTGGGGGCCGGCCTTGTGACCAAAAGGCAGTGGTGTTACATTCCACTGTGACGCGTGTGTCACATCTGGGTGGCCCCGGTGACACGGGACTCGTCAGATGCCCCGGAGGGTGTGCTGGTCTCAGCACCTCTGCAGGCTGGGCTGGGGCTCGGGGGGGTCAGCATGCGGACTCCATGCTGACCTGACAGCCCCTCCCTCTCTCTGTGACGTTGCTAAGCTGAGGCAAACCCCCCCCCCCCCCCCCCCCAAAGCTCTGTGACTTTGGACTTGAGCCCGGTTCCGAGCGCTTATGGGTGATGCGTCGGGGAGTGGTGGCAGGGAGACCGGTCGGGCCGCATTCTGCCTGCTGCTCTTCCCGCGCCGCCTGTAGGTGTGAGCTGCTTGGTGTGCGTTCGCCCAGCGACACTCTGCTCTGAGCTACACGTCTTCCACTGCCCCCTCCCAGACCCATAACCCCTGGGTTCTCGTCCCACATTTTGGGGTGGTGGCAAACCAGGCCACCCATCATCCTGAGAGACCCCGTCCTCTTCCTCACCACAGCATGAACAAAGGCAGGCTCAGATTCGGCACCCCCCCCCCCCCCCCCCCCAACCCCCC
>JAODKL010000095.1:3081220-3102032 GCA_026780765.1 Petrocephalus schoutedeni
GTGGGGGGGGGGGGGGGGGGGGGGGGGGGGCCAGGAGCCAGCTGGTAATTAGCACACTGAGCTGTCTGTCCAAAGGGTACGCACTAAAGCTAGCACCTTCACAGGGTCAGTGGTGTGGCCCGTGCTGTAGCTGGGGTGGTCCTCTGCTCACGTTCAGTTCGGCTGTGGAACGGGAGGTGGGTGTGTCGTGACGTCATCGGGTCCCCGGTGGCTGTCGTCAGAGTGACACAGGCAGCCATTTGTGCATCTGGAGTTTCCACTTGGCACCTCGGCAGAGGGTGCAGCGGGAGCCCCCAGCATTAATGTGTGGTGACATCAGTGTCACGGATCCCCCCCGCCGCAGCAATGGCTGCTGGCTGAGCTCCACCAGAGCAGCGGGGAAGCTGTCACCTCACGGCGCATCTGGGGCCGGGCCCCGGGCCCCGGACCCTACCTCCCCCGGCCGGTCGATGTCAGTGACGGATGCTCGATGCCGGATGGCATGCTGCTGGCCGCCCCCCTTCCCCCCTGGGCTCGCGTGGTGCTGGGGGGGGCACACCAGCGCCTTATCTCCCTCACACCTGGCGCTGGGTGCTGCGGGGGGGGCATGTCAATAATGCCCTGTACTGCTTGCTTGGGGACAGCACTGCTGCTGGGCTGGTGTGAGCCCCCCCCCCCCCCCCCCCAGTGGATCATGGGGGGGCCTGAGTTGTGGTCTTCCCGCGATGGGTGCTGGGGGAGGCAGCCGGTTGATGGGATCCGAATGGATGGGAATGTCACTGGAGGGAGCAGGACAGCAGGCCTGGTCACACACACACACAGACACACACACACAGACACACACAGTCACCTGTCACGCACCGGACGCTCACTGACCTATTGCTGTTTTTTTAAACCCCCTCGTCCTGGCAGCTTCTTCGAGAACATGGGGCGCATCACCTGCCCAGACTACCTGCCCACGGAGATGGACGTGCTCCGGGTGCGACTGCGTACCACGGGTGTCATCGAGACCCAGTTCAAAGTCGACCACCTAATTATCAGGTAGGGCCTGAGCCCTGGTGAAGCTTCGCCCTCGGTCAGCCGCTGTCCCGCTGGGGCCCAGGACGCCTAAGTAACTGCCTGGAAGGGCATCTCGCTTTCCGAAGATGTGCCTCGCTCCCCTGCTCTGTGACAGTTTAAGCAAATGGCTGCCGACAGCCAGGCTTGGTGATTTTATTTCTGACTCCCCACCTGCCGGCTTGTGTGCCGTTTGAATGGTAATTACCCCCAGCTCCGCCTGCCTGCTTCTTTTCATATTGCAATCATGGCTTTTTAATTCGCCTTTTGTGTGGGGGTGATAAATCAAATTACTTCAGGTGCCTTGGTGGTTTCCCGGGGTGTGGGGCTTCTCACACTGCTGTTCAGGGAGCCGCACCGAAGCAAGGAAGAGGAAACTCGGAAATGTCTGTGTGTATAAATGACTGTGTCTGCGTCACTGTGTCTGTGTGTATAACTGTGTCTGTATGTGTATATGACTGTGTCTGTGTCACTGTGTCTGTGTGTATAACTGTGTGTGAGTCACTGTGTCTGTGTGTGTGTGTCACTGTGTCTGTGTATATGACTGTGTGTGTGTGTGTGTGTGTGTGGGGGGGGGGGGGATTGAAAAGCCGGGTCTCGAATGAACACCCCTCCCCCCATGACCCCCCCCACCCACCATTGTCTTCTGCTGATATATTCATCGGCAGCAGGCGAGAGAACTTTCCTGAGGTGACAGCGTTGTCATTGTGGCCAGCCTGGCGATGACAGCGGCTGACATCTCCGGCGATTACCGTAATGCGCGTCGATGTCGGGCACAGCGCTATTCGGCCCCCTCTGTTGCTGCCGATTGCATTTGCTAATAACAAAAGGTGGACCTTGTCCGCACTTTGATCTCCACTAAGCTCAGTTTGTCACGCAAACGTGATACGCTGATCTGCCCACATTTGGAGATCAGCCCAGAATGATCGATTGATCTCTTATTCCACGTGTTTTTGTAGTTAATCGTTAAATTGACGTTAATCTGGAGCCATTTGCATGGCTTGTTTTGGCCATTTGTAGAGCTAACTTTCTGAGAGGTCATTGACGGGCGTTTGACGCACCAGCAGTTCCTTACAATGTCTAGCCTGTGACTCTGGGAAACTCTACTGGTTTCCATGGGATCGATACCTCCATTGATATCTCCTGAAGCTAAACAAGTAGAGCGTTGTGCAAACAATGCAAAGGTCATGGGTTCAAATCCCACATGTAGTTCTTTGCTGTAAGTCGCTTTAGATAGAAGCGTCAGCTAAATGACGGTAGACGCGCCAAAGCCTCTGCTGCTCCCTCCCAGCCTCTGAAGATGGCTGCCTGTTGCCACGGTGTTCTCCTGCCGGGGGGGCAGGTTGGAGAAAGGGCAGCCTGAGCCGTGAAAGTCTAAGTGCATCCGTCTCTGCGAGGCGTGACCGCCTCAGCACCGCCTGCTCTCACGCCTCGCATTATTTGCGACAAATTGTCTCGCGCTCGTGGTGAATCAAACAGCGGCGTGCGGATAAACTGCTGCCAGCTGCTTTTGGAGATTCCCCGGTACGGCTGCCCTGTGCCATTCCCTCTCCCGTTAATAGGCAGGATGCCATAACGAGCACTAACTCGTCCCTAGACGTCATTGAATGCGCGTTTCTGTATATATCTGCATTACTGTCACAGCATGTTAGATGGAATGGAAGGATGGATGGATGGAACTCTCTCCCTCTTGTTCTCGCTCTCCCTCTTTATTGATCATTGTATCCTTGGAGAGCCTGGAGGTGTCTTTGACACCTTTGCACACGTTATGTTGATGTGTAGTTCTATAGTTTTGGCAGGAGGTAGTTCTCCGTGTTGTTCTGATATCATCTCCATGGTGTGGGGATGTCGCCTCTTACACCCTGTTTATCTCCTTTTAGTCCAATTTGCTCAACAGGAGACATCTGGAGAAACGTTAGCCCAGAATTTTCCTCTACAGTTTCTGTACTAAGGACTGAACTAGTGGTGGCCTTTGGTCCGGCTCCAAAACAGAATTTAGATGCTGCCTGCGGGTCGTGTGAGTGCTGCTGTAATTGTGCCGTGAAATGCGTATCTGCGGTAGGACCTGATTGGGATAGGGTTAGTCTGCTCGCCCCATCAGGTATGTCCTGTGGAATGCTCCCTGCAGTTTATTTCAGATCGTTCCACCCAGTGTGTGCGGGGGCGGGCTCCAAGATCAACCCGACCCCAATTTTCCCCCTGGCAGGGCATGATAATTTACTATTGATAACAACTGTAAGACGACAGGCGTGAGCTGTGGGAGCCTCGGCCGTGGACGGTGTGTAAATGGGCCGTGAAGGAGCTGGAGACAGACTGATGGAGAATTTCTCTACAGCAGCCGCATGGCTGTCAGAAGCCGGGCCTGGGCCGGCCCATGTGCTCTTTGCTGGTTTCTATCTCCTGTGTTTTGGCCATATTATGACAATCACCCCTCTCCGCTCGCAGCGCCGTTTTCTGAGCCCTGCCAATAACCCAGCTGATGAAAGTCTCAGCTCCGAGTCCATGCCTCCCGCCCCGAAAGGCGCTCTCCAGCTTTCTCTGATTCCACGCAAGATATAGATGGAGACTGAAGTGGACGCAGGGTATCGGGGACGCGGGTGTGAAAGACTGCCCTCAGCCCGCATGCCTGCCCCCCCATAGCTGAGGGTAGATTATTTTGGGGGCCTCATTTTGCCCCCCCCTCCCTGTTTGATCAGCAGTAAGAGCAGCAGGTGGGTGTATGATGTGTTATATCAGATGGAGACATTCTGAGTGCATGGGCTGGCATGTGAGCTGATTGAGGGATATGGAGTCAGGAGCCAGGCTGGATGTGGGGTCCTCTGGGGTATTGGGGGGGGGGCTTGTCCCCGGGTGTTTGGATGTGTCAGAGTAATGTGTGTTTTATCTGTAGGTCCCCTGTGAACATTGGTGTGTGTGGGGTTTAGGAGTCCTGGTTACTTCATGCTTAGTTTATAAGTTTTTAACTGTCCTTGACACTCAATTTGGAGCCATAATTTGTCCTTTAAGGTGCATGGTGATGGTCACGCTCTTTGCTTGGGTGCCTGGAGCATTGGGTGGCTTTGGAGAATTTGGGGGGTGCCTGAGGAGGAAAACGCACGGTTCATGAAATCTGCAGGAACTGCAAGCGGTTGGTGTTTAGACCTCGGCTTCCTAACTGCATTCCCATGCCCCCCCCCCCCCGGCTCTCTGTCCAGCGGCGCGGGGATGCCTTGTGCGATTATCTCTGTCTGGGGAGCCGCGCTGAAGAATCAGTTTGTAATCAAGCTGTTAATTTGGCTTAATTAGCTGCGCTGATAAAGCTGCACCAGGCTGGAATGCAAATGAGCATATGGGGGGGGGGGTTCCATCTCCAGTGTGTTCTGTGTTATCTATACTGCATTTATTAATTTAGCAGATTTGCTTTTTTTGAGAAGGGAGGGTCTGGTGATTCTAGGAGCAGCTAGGGACTTGCTTAGGGGTCTTGCTCAAATCACTCTGTCGACCCTGGAGCCTCAGCCCATGACCCACCCATCACAGGGACAGACCCCAGGGAATCTTAATGCGGCTGAAATGAGACTCTTAATTTAATACTTTATATTATAAAAGAAACCGTGAAATCGTAGTTATGTGGGTGGCGGCCTGGACTCAGCAGCAGGAGAGAGCGGCTTTGCGAGCCGAACCGACCCGGGACAGGCCTCCTGCCTGAGCCGGCAGCTCCAGGCTCCAGGGGTGTGAGTGCGTGAGCTTGCCGACTGTCACTAACCCCCCCTCCCTGCAGGATGTACGACGTGGGTGGACAGCGGACAGAGAGGAGGAAGTGGATCTCCTGCTTTGAGGACGTGCGTGCCGTGCTGTTTGTGGTGGCACTCAGCGGCTACGACATGACCCTGAAGGAGGACCCCTCCATGGTCGGTCCTCAGACTTCCCCCATATTTTTATTGCCGGCTTTTGTCTTCCTTCCTGGCAGACTTGTACAAAAAAAACCCGTAAGCTGATCATTAACGGCCCGCTTTCTGGCTCCCGCAGAACCGCCTGCAGGAGAGTCTGAAGCTCTTCTCCTCCATCTGCAGTAACGTCTTCTTCAGAAGTACGTCCATGGTGAGCTCTGAGACGCCGTTGCCCCGGCTCTTCCCGCCCCTCCCCCCCCATGGTCCCGTCAGCGTCACAGGATCCACGTCACCCCCAGTCCCCGGCCCACGGCTGCTCTCCGCCACGGCCTGCTGTCTAATTGCCTCTGTCATTGGTAATTAGAATGCAAAGGGGCTCATTTAAATGCGCGGAGGGCAACGTCGGTTTCATGCTCGGGTCCGAGTCGCTGGTGTCGAAGTGTGTAATGAGCTGGTGTAATTGTTCTCATTTTGGGGGGCCATTGCCAGCCCCCAACCTCATTAGTCATCAGTTTCTGGGGGGCGGGAGAATCGGTGCCTCCATAACATGGCCTTTTAATTACAGGAAGGGGGCGGCTGACTGCAGTTTGAGCAGAAGACTGTTTTTTTTGCCCGTCCTGTTAATTATGGCATCGCCGCTCTCCTCCGCTGCCCCTTCCCTCTCTCCTCCGCTGCCCCTTCCCTCTCTCCTCCGCTGCCCCTTCCCTCTCTCTTCCGCTGCCCCTTCCCTCTCTCTTCCGCTGCCCCTTCCCTCTCTCTTCCGCTGCCCCTTCCCCCTCTCCTCCGCTTCCCCTTCCCTCTCTCCTCCGCTGCCCCTTCCCGCTCTGAGGTTTATGCTCCCCTAAGACCACCAAAAATGTCAAAGTCAGAGTTGTGTGGGGACTGTGAGACCCCAGGGATGCTTCGTGCCCAGGTTCCTGGGTTGTCTTTAGTAGAGATTCTCTTGTTCTTTTGCAGATTCTGTTCTTGAACAAAATTGATCTGTTTCAAGAGAAGATCTTGCACTCGGGGAGGCATCTGAGGCTCTACCTGCCGGAGTTCACAGGTGAGGTCGTGTGGGATGCTCCTCGGTCGTTTAAGCCCCTTGTCACAAAGAACTTCAGGCAGAAGTCAGTAATATTGAAATAAGTCTGCCTAACATCTTATTCTGAAGCCGAGAGCAATAATATGATGTTGGCTCCCCATTTGCTGTTATATCAGCCTCCTCTCTCCCGGGAAGGATTTGCACTAGATGTTGTTACATTGTTGGTGGGGTTTGCTGCTCTTTAATAACGGGAGCATTTGCTCGGCGGGCCAGTGAGCTGGCTGCTCAGGCCGGATTGCTGTCAGCGTTCCTGTTCCTCCTGCCCGTGTTCAGCTGGGTTAGGGTCATTATTCCACCTGCTGTGTGCTTAATTACATGCCCATTTCAGCAGTGGGCGTGGCTAAATTAGCTGCTAATTAGCTGGGGTGTCTTGTCATTCATGTGAATTACAAGGACTTCATCAAAGCTGAGGAGGAAATGATGGGGCCCTTTCCGTAGAAACCGCTCTGTCAGCCCACGTCTCCCTGGGGCCAAAGGCGTCAGGTTCACCTCTCATTTTACATCCTTCTGGCGAGTCAAGGGGGGGGGGGGGGGTCCGTGTTTGACTGACTCCATATCAGGCCAGCAGGTCAGGCGGGGTGCTCACCCTGGACTTTGCTTTTTGGCTGCACCCAAAAGCCCAGATTCACACTTTGCCAGCAAAAACCACATTGGTGAAACTCTGCATGTTGGCCGACTTGGTCTCTGCGCTTTCTGCCCTGTGGGGATAAGCGTGCGCTCCCTGCTGCGAGATCAGAGATCCCCGGTGTCTGAGGGTTACCGCTGCGGCTCTGCGCTTGCTTGCGCTGCCTTTACGCCGCGGTCACACCCGCTTCCCCGCCGCCAAGCCGTCGCGTGGGTCTCCCCCGCCGTCTCCGCCAAAATGCCGCCGTCATGCTAATTCTGATCTAAGTGCCGGGGCGCGCTGATTGGATTCTCTGACCCGGGGCTCACCGGCGGCCAACCTCTTCACCTTACTTATGCACACCCGCCCGCTTTGCCCTTCCGAGGGTGAGCGATGTAATCACACGGCCTCCGTCGCTCTGCGGCGCGGCAGCTTCATGAATAATTCATGGCAGCGATACTGTTTTCATTGGAAATGAATGAATTTCAGTCTATTCGAGGCATCCGTCACCCTTCTGGCTAAATAAAAAGAAAATGATTAAGCCAAATATACAGTTTGTCATAAGTTATGTATTTATACACGTTTATATATTGTCTGTATATCACATGGAGATGGACATGGCGTGTCATATAAAGGTGGGGTGGGAATTGGCTCCCAGGTGCAGAGAGGCTGTTGCTGACCTTGTGCCCCCACCCAAATGAAAGGTGCTGACTGCGACGTGGATGCGGCGGCCCGATTCATCGCCGGCTTGTTTGTGGCGCTCAACACCATGCCCAGCAAGCTGACTTACTACCACTTCACCACGGCCACCGACACCTCCAACGTGCAGGTGGTCTTCCAGGTCGTCATGGACACCATCATGAGGGAGAATCTGGAGGCCGTCTCCCTGCTCTGAGGATGCTGGAATCCACGCGCTTCCTTAAATTCATATTCAGAAGCTTTATCTACAGAATTTTGTTTATACCAGAACAAAGTCTTAGGCTATAACAAGAATATGGAGGGGAAAAACTTTAACCAAAAAAGTATTTTATTAATAGCCTTTATTTAGGTAAAAGGCTTCGGTGCTGCTCGGTGCGCTGGATAGTTTGGGCTTTTGACAGCTCTGTGCGCAATCTCGGCACATCACCTTCCGGTCTTTAAGCCGACGCTTTCCGACCGAGCGCTGTGATCGTCCGCTTCTGGGGGAAAACATTCGAAATGCAAGGAAAATTGTAAGACGGTGCTCTTTTGTGCCCCCATTCACAGCCGATTGTGCGACCTGCTTGCTCTGGCCCTCCGTGGAATGAGGTGTCTGGCCCCTCTGGGGTGTCCGAGCGCCGCCGCGTCTGTTGGGGGGCGTGGTCCGCAAGGTACCACGTGATGCGAAGCGTGAGCGGCCGCTTTTGACCGTATGAGGCACATCCAGGATTTACGCTGGGATAAAAGCTTCTTGGCTTTGTGGTCACCATGAGTAGTGCCTGGTTTATCACCACCCAAAACACACCCAAGTTTATCTATGCAGGCATTAATTTCCCTGTGAAATCACCGCCTCTGGTTTGGGGTACTGAGAAATTAATTAGGGTTGAAGTTCAGAACACAGTAGTTTGGCACCGGAATGGCTTGTTAGTCGCAGAGAAATGCCTTCTCCTGCCTTTGGGTGAAGCAGCAGGTAGCCTGCATGAGATCAGCTCCCCGGGCAGTGCGCTATGAATGAAATGCCATTTCATTCGCCCGTGTGACACTTGCATAATTTCACTGTGCATCTTAATTCCATAATTCCGCGGGATAAACGCCCGCTACCTGTAGACGGCTTATGAGGATCTGAGCGTTTAGCAAGTCTTATGTCACCTTCGCGATGCATTAGGTCGGTGTGTCCGCAAATGCATGTTTGTGCGGTGCATCTTACGCTAAACGATCTCTGATTTCTCTGTGGTTCCCCGTGTCTTCCCTGCACTTCTCCGCCACCGGTGCGTATGCCCATGTGTGGCAGGGCTTTGGTGCTTATCGGGGCAGAAGGGAGCTTTTGGGTGTGAGAATGAGACATTGAACTTGGGCTGATCTTCCCATGTACTGCTTTTTACACCTTCGCCTTCGTCGTGCGGCTTTTTGCGATTTAAAAGCTTCATCCTTATTTTATTAGCACGTAGCGTTGTTTCTTTTGAGATGTTTCCTTTCGATAGTTCGCGATGCCAAGCTGGGGGGGGGGGGGGGCTTGTAAAGCGGACACCCCAACCAAGCAGGACCTCCGGTATCCCCCGGGGCCCATCTTCCAGTCGAAAGCTGTTTTAGGTTTACACTGATTTTTAAAATGTATATTTTTTGTAATAAAAGACAAGGCCACAGTCATAGTGCACGCGTGGGACACTGGGGCGGAGTGCCTTTCACGGCCCGCTTCATCGGATATGTCTGCATTTTTAATTTAATATCACCTGAAACTTCACGGACGATTAAGTTAATAGCTTAGTATAAGTAATGTAAATTTACTGTGAAATGTTTTGTGTACATGTCTACCGATCTGTTCAGTTATCTTTTTTTTGTAACGAAGATGAATGCACTAATATTAAAGTATTATTTTAATTGTTTGGATATTTGTTTGCCTGTAAAACATTTGGGGGGAGGGCAAGGGATTGACTTGCTGGTCTATATTTTACACAAAACGTCACAAATGACTGTCATTTAAGCACAAATTCGATGTACAAAATATTTAATGGTATATGTCAGTTTTAATAAAAATAAAACAATCTTAAGAGTGTTGCGCAGCAGTAAATAACGTATGATCATTTAATAGGCTACATTTAGGACAGAGGGGGGAATGGTGCGTGGGCGATGGATGGGGATTCAAACAGACATCTCGCAACATACCGTACTTTGGATTATTTTTAAACGTTGCTAACCATCACATTTGTCGCGTAAAATGAAACATTCAACGTGATGGGTCCATTGCGACAGCAGTCCGGGGGTCGGGGTCGGGGGCAGGAGAGGCTCAGGCGCCGCTGCAGTCCCTGGAGTCCAGCGACAGGATCACATCCGCTTTGCACTGAAACGTGCCGGCTCCGTCCTGGACGAGCTGGCAGCTCTGCAGGTTCGGGGAGATGTCCCTCACACATACAGCCTGCGGAGGGACGACGCGCGGGTCAGGCACCGAGAAATCAGTCTGCGGATAATGGCGAAACACTTCAAATCTACCACGCTTGTCTACCGGTAACATTAACAATATAACTTGGCATATACTGGTAGCATCATAATTCAGCAGCTGCAATGAACCATGTGTGATTTTTTTTTTTGCCACAACTTTCAGAAAATCTACATTTAACAGTTTGCACATTCGCTCACTTCAAATCAGAATTTTAAGGAAACGCTCATGTTTCCTACACACAGTTCTTAGACTATTGTACCGTGACACTGGTTGATCTTTGGCAAAGTTGCGCCCGCCTGGATGCGCACAGACGCGCTTTTGGTGCCGGACGGAAAGGCGATTTTGCCGATAGTTCAGCGCACAGATTCACTTTCTCTGTTATGAAGGATGTTATTCATTTTTGGGTTTCAGGTATCTAATGGCAAATCAAAACATTTGTTTTGGTCAACTCGTACTTTAACACGTTATAGCCACTCACAGTATGAAGTTTGTCGTTTTAACCTTTAAGTATGTTATTATGGTACTCACCAAATTTTTCAGAACCGCGTTCTGCCGGCTACCGAAGTCTGCAAGCACGCCGTTAGCTGCCGTCTCTCCGCTGTCCGGTTCGGGCTCGGATCGTTTAATGTAAGGCGACCTCCGAATGCCGGACAGCAGACCAGAGGCTCTGCCAACGGAGTAGTAGCTCGGACCGGTCGCCTGCTTGTACCACGCCTCTGTGGGATGGCAGGAAATGAGCACGGAGATCCCTACCACCAGCACGGCGAACTTGACGGACCTCTCCATTTGCAGCATCGCGGTGATCGCCCTGTGCGTTTCTCTGCGCCTTTCTGCTCGGCGTCTTTTATCGGCTCCCCCCAGACGCCTCCGCTTATATAGGCGGATCGCAGTCGTGATCACACTCGTCAAACTTCACGGGGCTGGGTGATTCACGTTTTCGCCTTGCCGAATTACCACCTGAAGTTTATCGATTCGGGGAGGGGGGGATCGGGAGATGGAGAGGAAAGGTAGTAATGTCACAAATGCTTCCTCCCTTTTCTTTGATAAAAGAATATTTTCACACAGAACTGGCATGATAGTGAGCAGCGGGCGTCAGCGATGTCCCCGGAGATCGGCGCAAATTCCGGTGATGCCGCCAAACCCCCATAAAGACCCAACAATACAGCCGCCAAGATATTCATACCAAATAAATTTTCAAAAATGCCAAGGTGAGTTTGGGGGACGCAGGAAATCGGAACCATCCCGTTTTTCTCTGATTCGTTCAGCAACACTTAAAAACAGATGATCCGTGCCTTTCTACTGTATGATTTGGAAAAGATGAAACATTTATGATAATCTAACTGCGCTAGACTACACACGTTTATCTTTTTCTTTTAATCCTATTATTTCAAATGCAACTCATACTTGAAGCGAACAGGTGAATGCAAACCGTACATCGCAGTCCAAACAATCGACCTGTTTATCAATGTTATAAACCTTTCAGTAGAAACAAACAAACAAAAAACACTATTAAATAAGGGGTCACACTAACTTAGAATAATGAATATCAATAGGTAAGAAGATAAAATCAGAAATGCGCGTAATGCTGGGTGAATTATGCAGAAAACATTATACAGTATACGTATTTATAATATGATGCTTATAGCGTCTTTCAGGAACCCAAGGTGCTAAGTGCATGTACTCCAGAAACCAGATAAAATATACAGAATGTGACTTTGAAACCTGGGGCTGAGTGTGAGGTGAGGACTGAGCGGCGCGCATGTAAGGGGATAGAGTCGGGCGTCTAGAGCATGCGAGGGCGAACGGGTGACGGATCTCCAAGATGCTGCAGGGTGGCTAATGTGAGCCGCCCGCTGACCAGCCTCTAGGGAAACTCTCCCTGAAAGGCTATTACAAGTCTTTACTGTGTAAGCTTCAAATGATAAAAAGACGCTTTTATTACACTTAGAATAAACGTTGATCCTACACCGTACTGAATGCATGCATGCGCTACGGACCTCGGGTCCGACAGTAGCCCTTAATACAACATCATTTCATCATAAATACGCAGAGAAGATCCCGCGACCCGGTATCCCGCCTCGTTTAAGGAAGGCCAGGTCAGTCACTTAATTGGCTTCTGGCTCCCACATCTACGTCTAATTCCGCTCTAACAAACTTAATTAAAGACACTCGAGCTGGGTGATTAAAAAAACAAGGATCTAGACACTTAACCTTTTGACGATGGCAAAAAAAATCAGATAATTAACCTTTAACGCTGTTTTAACTGTGACAAAACAGATCTTAGAAGAGGATACGATGTTTGTGCAAATACATTTAATGGCGTTATGATCACGTTTGCCTAGCGCCAAGTATAAAACACAGACAGCATGTAAATCAGATTAATCACATATTAAGCAACTTAATAGCTCCTGTATTTGGGGGGCTAATTTGAGGGGCTAATTCCTCATATCTCCATTCGAAGCGTTTTTTAATCACTACTTGACTATAATTGCGCTACACTGTAGCATGATTCTTAAAAACGGCTGCGCCCCTTGGTTTCAGAAGGAAAGGGTGAGTTGGCATAAAATGCACCTGAAGCTGAGGCTAAGCAGAGTCCCGCGAAACTGTTCTGCTGGTTTTCAATATAACTTGGGACCTCCACTGCTGGCCCCTGGAGGATGGGCTCCCCCCCCTCTGGCACTGGTTCCTCTGGTTTTTACTGGCCCGTCACCTCCGGCTTGCTTTCTGGGGGTTTTGGGCAGGGACACTGTAATATTGTGAAAATGCGCTTAATACTACAAATTGAATCGTCCTGAGGAAAAAAGGCGGGGGGGGGCGGGGGTCACAGGTCGTTGAAGAGTGGCCGGCACTCGGGGCTTAGCTTGGCCTCCAGCACCCCGTCTGGGGCACAGACCCAGGGGTCCCAGGTGCCCCACTGCCACTTGAGGAGCAGCTCCGACAGGCTGCGCAGGGTGTCGGCGTGCCCGGGGTCCCCAGCCAGGTTGCGGGTCTCGTGCGGGTCGTCCTGGACGTCGTACAGCTCCCAGCGATCCCGGTAGTAGTAGCTCTTCAGCGTCTTGAACCAGGCCGTGGGCCGGCCCGCCTGCGTGCGGTTCAGCAGGTCCTGGAAGGTGGGCGAGACGTAGAAGTCCTGGTCGATGGGGAAGGGCATCTTGTAGTTGAGGTTGTGCACCAGGCGGTAGCGGCCCCGCAGGATGCTGCGCATGGGGTACCACATGGTGACCTCATGCAGGCTCTGGCTGGCGAACACCGTGTCCCAGGGCGGCTCCAAGCTCAGCGCTGGCAGCAGGGACTTCCCACTCAGCTGCACCGGCTCCTTCCCGAAGAGGCTGTAGGCCGGATAGGGCACGGAGAACCAGTCCAGGAGGGTGGGTGTGATGTCTGGGATGGGGACAGGGGACATGGTCATATCCTGGGTGGGCCCCTGCTAAGTGACTCATTTTATGGGTCTCACTCATGCAATGAGGCCACTGAAATCCACAGTGGGCGGGGCCACCATGCACTGCCAGTCACATGCTGGGCCGTTCCACTTCCCATTGGTTATTTTAATTTGCTTGCATTGGAATAAATCAGTCAGTAACTGGCTCCTTATTACATGTTGGTCATTTCTCCCATGACCATTAAATAACCATATTAATAAAATGTGGAAAAAATAAGACCATATTTGAAATTCATAGTAAATATAATAAAGCCATAACAGTAATTGTTACCAAATAGAATGCAAGACATTGCAGATGGTAAAACCTATATTATCTTTAAAAAACAAAGAAAACTCCGCGTTTGCATTGATGTCCCAGTTACAGCTGCTAGATACTATGTTATGGCATCTGGCGCCATCTAGTGATCAGTACGTGCTATGCCATTACTTAGCTACAATACCAATAAAACCCAACTGCTGCTTAGAACACAATGACAAAATGATGCTTCTCTGGGGCCTGAAGAGACTGAGATACTGAGTAACATACAAATAACCCTGTAATACTAGTTAAGAGCAGTGCTAAATCCTGACTAGTTACTGGACTACCCAATGTTTATGTACTCTACTAACAGTACAGGTGTGTAAAGCACTGCAGACGTTTGCTGCCCTCGAAGACGGGGACCTGGAGTAGGTGGGCAGCATGGGCTCACCCAGCAGGCTGACGTAGGCCTGGCTCGTCTCCCCCCAGCGCCGTCTGTGCTCTGGCGACGAGAGCAGCATCGGTTCTGCCGTGCCCGACCAGTACAGGTTGGTTCTGCCGTTGGGGAAGGGGATGCCGTTGTCTGAGCTGTACATCACCAGCGTATCGTTCTCGAACCCGGCCTCCTGCAGCTCCTTCAGCACCAGGCCGATTCCTGGCCAGAAAACGGCACACGGTCCAAGCTCAGGCAACGTGAAACCGGCCAGGGGACTTTCCTCAGCAGAGTGGCTAAATCCCAGATATTTCATTCAAAAAAGCATTCATCACACTCAGAAGCTCCAATGGCTCCAAAGAGACATTTAATAATGGTTACAAAGTGTGGATCCCCCCAAAGAAATTCTAAGTGCATCGCATTCACTGTAAAACTGGGCTTTGTCTCATTTACCCCTATTAAGTGCAAGCATACCCACATTGCTACGTATAACGTATGTTGATGCAAGACGCAAAGTGTACCAGTGCATGTAGAGCTCAAGTGTGTGAGGATTTCTTGAAAGCAAATGGGACACACTACATCTGTTATTTGTGTTAATTGCGTTTAGGGTTGGCTTTCACTGTAGCCTAGCCTAGGTAAACATTTTTTATACAACTTTGCACACTTAAATTGAAACTTTAAGAGGCACATTGCGCTCTGATACTTTGACAGACTTCCTCATGTATATGTCTGGCTTGTACAGAACAGATGCCTACACCAAACACTTATGGGACAGCAGTCATGTGACCCTAGTGCTAAGAGACAGCCAATCAGGGCTGCCCCCCGTCCTCACCTTGATCCAGCCGGCTGACCGTGGTGTACTGGGCAGCAAGGTCGGCGCGTGCTGCAGGGGTGTCGGGAATGAAATAGGGCACCTGCCGAGGGCATCGGATCAGCATAAGACAGATTAGTCAGAGTCAGATCTATGACTAGAGCAGAACCACCATCCTGTATGAAGGATTCTGCACAGCTGTCTGATGCACCCTGACGCTCCCCGTGGGGTCCTGGTGTCATACTGTCTGTGTGCCAGAACTCACCAAAATCGCAGAAAAACACAGTGAAGACCGAGGTGGAAATCTGTATGATGTCAGTCCGTCCAAACTAGCTAGACAAATAATTATGTAATACAATGATGAACCTGCATTCAGTTCTAGGGGTGCATCTGTTCTGCTGTCATGTGACCAGGCTGGGTCAGAACCTAGACTGGGACAGCACCTTCACCCACCCCACAGAACGCTCCCCCCCCGGGTGCCCCCTCCCCACCTTGACCTCCTCCGGGGAGTAGTGCCGCGGCGTCCAATCGGGGATGCGGCCCATCCCGCTGTCGCCGTTGCCAAACTTCTCGCAGAAGGGCCCGTACTGTGGCTGCGAGTGGCCGCAGCGGTGCGGGTCGTGCAGGGCCACGTAGAGGAAGAAGGGCTGCCCGTCCTCACGCCGCGCCGCCAGGAACCTCCTCACCAGCAGCTTGATGCGCGTGATGTTGCGGCCCACCTGCAGGACAGAGTTGTTCTCCTCCGTGTAGGCGAAGTGGAAGGGGTACACCTCCCCCGGGCCCACGTGCTTCTTCCCGATGATTCCTGCAGAGTGCCAAGGCCCCAGAACTGGATCAACCTCCGGACCCGCACTGAGGGTTCTCACAGTGGCAGCGGGTACAGCCACTCAAACCAAGAACTGGCTTGGGGCCCCCTGTTGGCCACAAACAGTCACTACACTAAAAATGAAACAAACACCTTCCTTATATAGGAGATGCTGAGACAGCATGTTGCTCATTGGAGCGGGGGCTGCTTCAGTGGGCTGCTGTGGGTGAGCTAAGAGAGCCTTTTACATTCCCTTGGTGTCTGATAGCCACACCAAGGCCCCTTTGCTAAAGCCAACATTTAGTCAGTTTGCTTCAATAGATGCCTGTCAGTCGCCGGCAATGTTGACAACTTTACCAATGGAAATTTAGCTGAGATTCACAGGTCCTAACCTACGCCTATAGATCACATGACATTCCTGACTGATTAGGCAAACATCTTTACAACAAAAAGCCTTTGATTCAGTGCTGAATAACACACACAAGCAGATTGATAGCCTTTCTTTTTGGAAGGCACCTGTCCGGATGTTGGCTTGCCCCAGCAGGTAGGGAAGGCTTATGACACCTTCGAAAGAGTTGAAGTGATGGACTTCCTGGTGGAGGCCATACATTCCATTTTGGTGCTGTTGAGAAAACAAACCACAAGCTAGTGATTTTGCCCCATGATGAAAATGGTGGGATTCTTAACGTTGGGTGCCTGATAAATTTGTCTGATGATGTATTTATACTTTGGTGACCTGGGTCTGCAAGAATCATGTTATCGCAGTTTCATACCTAAAGCCCTTGTTCTGACAGCTTCTATGCCCAGAGTAGAGTAAAGCCGGGGGGTGGGGGATACCTGCGGCAGGCCGGTAAGGATGCTGGATCGGCTGGGCGAGCAGCTGCTGACGGAGGTGAAGGCGTTCCGGAAAATGAGGCTTCGCTGGGCAAGGGCCCGGAGATTAGGGGTGTGGACTGCGGAGTTGTTGTACACCTCAGTCTCGAAGCCCGCGTCGTCGGCTGCGATCAGCGGAAAATGATTAAAACCTCCAGCACTATGCCTTATACCCCATCCCGATGGCAATTAAGATTTGGGTAACTGAGCTGACCTACATTACTCCCTGTGACTCACTCATTGACATGTCTGTACCTGTGCATCTAAAACCGGAGGATACCAAGTCAAACGCAGTTTTAACCAAGGAATCAATAGTATAAATGCAGATTAAATACAGGACGAGCTCGGAAAACAGCTGAGACTTCCGAAGACTGCAGCTGCCCAGCCCCGTCATAATCGATAAGCAACTTTCGCCGCTCAGACATCGTATTGCTAATAAGGAAACGGGCCAGAACATGAGCTCCAACGTTAACAGCAGCGCAATAATTACCAATAATGAGAAGCGCGTTTCTCCTCTCGGAGAGCCCAAAGTTGCAGAAGCACAGCAGAAATGGGACTAGCAGGAGACGCGGGGCTTTGCTACTCGGTGCCATCACAAACCACGGGGCACACTCCTCAGAACGTCAGAATATTAACCGATCCGATTGACCAGTCATCGCAGGTATTTGCTGGACATAAACGCAAGCGCCACTCCTCTCGTCTTTTCGAGATCTCCAACCACCTGTATTTATTTCCGTGTTTGCCGCACTGGGGTCTAGCGAATCACATGACCGCGGTCACGTGACCCCAGCGTGACGCCGGAGTTAATGTGACTAAACAGGGGTTTTTACACTTACAGATCGTGGGAGGAAGTGGTTGTGTCCAGGCAGTGATTAACATCATTAATCCAAAGCTTTAGTCAAAGTGAATAAAAGAAGAGGGAAAATACATTTTCGGCACAGCGAAAAATCTGAGAAATCGGACACAAGTTAAGTATGAGGTAGATCTTTGTTTTTTTTTATTTCATTATTTATTCTTTTTTATAAAGTGCCTGAACTGTGATTTTGCGTGTTGCAATGAAAAGTAAATGTCTGGTGCGATCGATGATCAGCGTTGAATGCAGTCTGATGCCAGACGAATCGGTCAAATAATCCTAATGAAGATGAATAGAAATAATGAAAAAAACGGCTGTCTTTTTAGTAATAACTGTAAGGGATATGGGCAGCTAAAACACAGGCGGTAACTTGGGAGTGGAGTAGGTGCCTTGTGTGCATTGTGTGTCTGTGTGCATTGTGTGTGTGTCATGTGACGGCCGCGATGCGGGGACCGTGACGCCCGGCTTCTGCGGCGCCGCATGCATAATGCAGAAGCCGCAAGCCATCTCACCCTCACGGGTGTTTTTTTAATCTTCTAGGGACATGGCGCTTGAACTTGACTGAAGACGGACAGCTAAAGGCACCCGCACCCCCAGGAGAGCCCCGGAGAGCAGCTCGTCCCTGTACTCACAGGAATACACTTTTACTAACTTTTTCCATGAATCGCGAGGGAGTAGAAGCGTATTTAAACGCGCCTCGACTTAATCGAGTAGTAAAGGGAAATTGAGCGACTAGCCGCGGACTGCCTTCGCCCTGAAACAGCTTGCACGCTCCCCACCCCCCATCGGATGCCGGCCGGTCCAGGCACGTCGACATGATGGAGCCGCTGACGGATCTGCCGCTCCGGAGCCACGGCTCCATGTGGCAGAAGGCGGCGACGTGCTGCTCCTACGACGGCGTGAAATCGCTGTTGCCCGTCCTGGGATGGATGCCCAGCTACCAGCTCTCCTGGCTGCACATGGACCTGATCGCCGGCATTACCGTGGGGCTCACCACGGTCCCGCAGGCGCTGGCTTACGCTGAGGTGGCCGGCTTACCTGTGCAGGTAAGGAACCCGCCTTAGCTGTTCAGTTGAAACCTGATTATGGTTCAGTATAACTGCAGTACCATTTTGCTGCCCAGAATAGGTTGTCATAAACATTGCAGCGGTATTGTATAATGATTCAGGGTGGCGCTGTATCTCATTGGTCAGCAATGTGGTTTCACACCTCCAGGGCTCTGGGTTGAGTGCCTCCACTCTGAGTGGAGATCGAATGTCCTCAGGGTGACTGTGAGTTTCCTTTGGCTGCTCCAGTTTTCCCCCACAAAGGTGTGATGAGATCAGTTGGTGTGTCTGAATTGCCCTTAGTGTGTGATTGTACCCTGTGATGGACTGAAGTCCCATCCAGACTTATATTGCCTGGGAATGACTCCAGGAACATAAAGATAAAAAGATCATCACTTAAAGATCCAGTTTGGAATAAGTGTTCAAGGACGATTTTTGGGTGTCCAGTATTTCCAATTTATCACTTTCCCTAATTCAAGTGTATGGTGAATTTAACGGCTTTTACATGGAGTCGCTGTGCCACATTTAAGAAAATGACAGTTCAGTTTAACATTTATGGTTTAAAACTGTAAAAGACGGAGGCAGCACATGGCTCAAGAACATTTTGAGAAGGTATTTAAGCGTTTTTTAAAAGAATTGATCTCTAATGAACTCATCTCTGACCTCCCCGTCTGCTCCCTCCAATGTCAGTACGGCCTCTACTCCGCGTTCATGGGCGGCTTCGTCTACTGCGTCTTCGGGACCTCGAAGGACATCACGCTGGGCCCGACTGCCATCATGTCGCTGCTGTGTGCCTCCTACGTGGAGAAGGACCCCGTCTACGCCGTGCTGCTCGCCTTCCTTTGCGGGCTCATTCAGATGTCCATGGCCGTCCTGAGGCTGGGTACGGGCCCTGCGTTCCGGTTGCGTTGACTGAAAGCTCTGATTTATAATAAAAATATTTATTGAATGTAATATAATGTTCAATGATCGATCCAGAAGATGCCCCACAGATATTTTCCATAAACGTAATAATCTCTCACAGAATCTTCTGAAATGTAGGGGATGGGCTTCTCTAATGTAGGTGAGAATTTTTGGAGGGAAACCTGTTAGGGAGTCAGGTAGAGCAGGAGGTTGTTAGGGATGTGTGGGTTGCCAAGTCAGGTAGGGCAGGAAGTTGTTAGGGGTGAGTGGGTTGCCAAGTCACGTATGGCAGGAAGTTGATAGAGGTGTGTGGGTTGCTATTTACTTTTGCAGTGTGATTCTCCGCTGACATCCGGTAGCACGCTGCAGAGATGAGGCGCTCTGCACCTTGTGTCTGTGTTTCAGTTCCGCTAAGTTACATGGCTACCCCAGCCCGTCAATGTTGCAAAACGAGGGGAAATTTTTAGCTCAGCAAAAAGACGAGGTTCAGGAACAACTAGTTACACAATCTGTAGCAGATGAGGTCACTCTAGGGAAAAGTCTGGTCTTGGATCTGTGCATGAGCCTACCCTTCGAGAAGAACCAGGGGCATTTTCATGATTAAATTTGTTTATATTGTGATGGTATGACTTTAAATATGTGATCTGGATAGGTGAAGGGCATGGCCATGGTTCCCATTGTGGGTTTTGAGTTTGTGCTCTTATAGTTACAACTTCAGCTACCACCTCAAAGCTTCGTCTTTATTCTGATGTGTCTGCTGGTCATACCTGGTCATTCAGGCACTCGGGTATTGCTGTAATGCTGCTTGCTGTGTGATCTTTTTGGGAGGGCAGCGATTCCTCTGACCCAATGGGTCTGTGTGTCCTTCAGGTTTCCTGTTAGATTTCATCTCCTACCCTGTCATCAAGGGCTTCACGTGTGCTGCTGCCATCACCATTGGCTTTGGGCAAGTCAAGGTGAGTTTGGCCAGCTTTCCCCCAGCAGTCTTGGGGCACTGTTGGGAAAACGAGCCTTCCATAAGCAGTCTTGATAAGCACCTTCTCTAGCTGAAAGAATCCAGTATATATCCATGATGGAAATCTCCACAAAGTTAAACCAGATATGACTACATTCTGATGCATGGAACCAGTGAGCACCCTGTCACCTCACATTTCTTTGGTTGTTAGTTTAAGTCCCACCCGTCCTCTTTGTGCGGAGTTTACATGTTCTCTTCAGCTCCCAGACATGGAATTGCCCATTGTGTGTGTGTGTGTGCGCACTTCTCAATAGACTGGAATCCCATCCATAGCCCGTCCTGCCTCCTGACTGTGACTGATGGATGGGTGGATAATTAAGTTATTAATAATTAAGTTACTCGTGCTTTTTGAGTAGTACCTTCAAAGATGCACTGCAGTGTTCTATGATTATGATGTATACTTGAAAGTACTCTACCGCACAGAAAGAATGTTGTATTTGCCTGTATTTATTCTTGTCGTTTGCCTGCAGAATCTCCTTGGCCTTCAGAACGTCTCACAGCAGTTCATCTTCCAGGTATACGACACCTTCCGAAAGGTCCCTGAGGCCAGGTGAGCTCCTGCATTTTTCATGATACACGAGCAGTGTGACATCAGCCTTCCAGTAACATGCTCAGAGCGTGATTGGGCCACGCTGGACTCTGTCTCCAATCAGCAGCTTGCGGACATGGGGGGGTGGGGTGGGGGGGGTGGG
>JAODKL010000095.1:3115267-3132448 GCA_026780765.1 Petrocephalus schoutedeni
TGTATTGTGCGTGGTGTGTGTATGTGTGCATGTGTGTGCCTGTATTGTGTGTGGTGTGTGTATGTGTGCATGTGTGTGCCTGTATTGTGCGTGGTGTGTGTATGTGTGCATGTGTGTGCCTGTATTGTGTGTGGTGTGTGTATGTGTGCATGTGTGTACCTGTATTGTGCGTGGTGTGTGTATGTGTGCATGTGTGTGCCTGTATTGTGCGTGGTGTGTGTATGTGTGCATGTGTGTGCCTGTATAGTGCGTGGTGTGTGTATGTGTGCATGTGTGTGCCTGTATAGTGTGTACAGGTTTTGCTATATTTGTGAGGACCAAGGGACCTCAGAAGTATAGCAAATCCTCAAAAATCATAACTAGTGAGGTCATTTCAGTCCTCACTACTTCAAGCTTCATTTTATAAAAATCTGTGAATGCCATCAAATAAGTAAAAATGCCAAATGTCTTTTTTTGTTTGCTTACTTATGAGGCTTACTGATTACTTATTCATGTGCATCTCTGTCTGTCTTAGTCAAACGACATGCAAACGACATGCAACACGGCGTCAGAGCCAACCGTCAGCCCCACGTTCCAGTGTGTGTGTACCATACCTGTGGGCTTCTCACCTCCCCAGGGTAGGGAGGAGGACCGGGCTGTTTGTGAAGCACACACAGGATGGCTTGTGCTTTGTCCTTGTTGCTGGCATGGCGCCCCCTCAGGTCTGTGCAGGTACCGCACCCCCTCTGACATGGCACAGTCTGATTTCCTGCTCTGGCCAATGATTGCACTCTTTACTCTGGCTCGGCAGAGATTAAACTTTTTCTTACCTTTTCGTATTTTTCTGAAAAAGAGGATCACTCCTGCCCCCCCGCTTTATAATACACTGTACTGAAACATCGGAAGAGCCCAGAAAGGGCTTTTGACACCCCCTGTCCCCAAAAGTGTGCCCCTGCCCTGTGAAGCCTAGCATGAAGGATTTATGTGCTGTGTATGGAGCCTAATTGGTGGGAGCATCTTAAGTTTCCTGCACGGGGGCCTGTTTGAGGTTGGCCCGATAACAGCGTTTATTAATGACCTGCCAGGGGGTCGGGCCAGGCAGGGCCGGGCCAGGTCGAGTCAGACCCCCACCACAATTCTGCTGCCAAACAGGGGAGCCGGGATATTTATTTGCTGCCATAGTAACCGCAGATCAGACTGTACTGCTTATGAGACGGAGGATTAAAAGCTCATTTTTTGTGCGGTCCCACCCCCCCACTGTGACATTCCCCTGTTGCCCCAGTCATCTGGTGTCGGGTCAGTTTCCCACCCCCTCAGCCCCCTACCTGAGGAGTTACTGCACTTAAATCCCGTTACTGTTCGGCTTTCCCCATTGCTGACCTCGGTTTCTTATCTAAGGAAACCTCTATGCCCATCCACCATGGAGAGCCCCGCCATTCAGAACGTGGACCCCCCCACAAAGACCGTAGGGGCAGACAGAGGAGCCACTAACCCCCCCCCCCCCCCAGTCGACACCAGACATGGGCTGCTCGCTTTTGGAGCTTCCTGAAGCCAAACCTCCCATCTGTCACCCTTAAACATTTTGAAAGTAACTAATGTGCCATCCATTCATTTTATTCTGGGTTCAGATTTACCAAACAGCCGCAGGTCCGCTGACTGGCTGACGACAGCTTCCGGTGATTCCCAGTGCCCCTCCCTCACCTCGGTCAGGACCTGCAAGCCCTGTGGTGGGTATGAATCCAGAACCAGAGGGTTGCTAGTGCAGGTATTAAGAAGAGAGCAAGTGTAATATCTGTCTGGAAGGCGGCTGATCAGAATCGTGTGTGTAAGTAATCAATCGGATGATAATGTAACACAGCGGTGTCTGTTTGGTAAAGGGCGAGGTCGCCTGGCCCTCACCATGTATGAGCCCCCTACCCCCTCCTGGTTCAGGATCCCGTCTGCATGGTGTCTCTGGGATACCTTGCGGGGGCAGCTGAGACGTGTGGCCTTGCCTGCTGCCTGCTTCGTGCCCTGGGCCCTCTAATTTATGGGCCTCACCAGAGAGGAGGTGCCGACCCTGACGCGGTCTGCTGCGATAAGGCTGGTTAAGATAAGCCTCCTCGGACTGGGTCACACATGTGGCTGCCAGTGAGGGAGACCCAACCCCCAAGGCAAGCACAACTGGGAAGGTCATGTGACAAGGAGTCCTGGAACAGGGAAGGCTGAAACCAGAGAAGGAAGACTCACGGATACGAGAAGGAAGACTCACGGATACGAGAAGGAAGACTCACGGATACGAGAAGGAAGACTCACGGATACGAGAAGGAGGACACGTGGATAAGAGAAGGAAGACTCGTGGAAACGAGAAGGAAGACTCCCATCTCAACATCACTGAGGGTACACACACAGGCACACGCGGATCTGTCCAGCACAAAGGCATGCCATGTCTCCAAGGCTGAATCCTCCCACAGCGTGTATATGAGATTATAAGTTGAAATGGGGTACTCAAGGAAGTTAGCCCTAAATTTAGGCAGACACTTTTATCTAAAGCAACATACATTTTGAGGAAGTAGGTCCCTGGAGCAGTTGGGGTTAAGCACCTTACACGCAGCTCAATGCTCAAATCACCCTGTTGACCCTGAGATTTGAACCAGTAACCTTCTGATCTTAAGCACAGCATCCTAACCACCAAGCAGCAGTGGTGTAATGGTTGGGAGGGTGACTGTGTAATCAAAAGGTTTCTGGTTTGAGTCCCTAACCTGCAAGTACCAGGGAGGTATTCTGAGGAAGCTCCCCCCCAAGCACTACTCCCTGGGTACTGAGTTAGCTGCCCACTGCTGTCTCACATGGTTTGAATGCATTTTGTTGTGGTGTGTCCAACACCACGTTTTTACGGACACCACAGCCCCTCCTTGTGGCTAACCCCGGCAGTGGTGGTGGAACTCACGAATCATTTAAAATTCCACTTTTGGGAGTCCTTTGAAAGGACCCAGACAGCCAGTCGGTTCAAAGTGGAAGATAAGGAGCAATGTGACCACATAAACATCAGCCCCCCGCCCTGTGTTTTGACACTAGTTTCACTCTGAGGCCTTACCCGAGACAGAAATCCCATTTCATGCTGATAATCTAACAGCTGCAGTAAATCTGGGAATACGTTTTATTGAGAGGAAGGGCACAAGGAGGGGTGGGGTGCAAAGGAATGAGAATGGGAATCAAATAAGTATTTCATTCCCGTCAGGAGCTTTGTGAATCTCCCATGTGACATTGAGGCCAGATGGCTTTCCCAGGTGGTGGTGATCGCCCCCTGGAGGGGAAGTGGGGTTTTGTAGTAACAAATCTTAGCCAACCTGGAACTCATGGCCACCAAGCCGGTGAAAATCTGTGCTCAAACCAGGACTCTTTATTCACCTGTCACCATGGAGAGGAGACGGGTCACTTCCTCTCTCGGTCCACCTGCCCTTTACCCGTAAACCTCACGCTTTGCCCTCTAACATGTCAAATCCAGAAGAGTGACTCAGGCCTGTCTGCAGCATGTCATCGCTCTGATATGCACGAGTCGGCCAAGAAAAGCGGAACATAAAACCGCCAGGGATGCTGTCCTTGGATACCCTGGCATGCCATGGAAGGACAGCGCTCTGTAGGCCCAGAATCTGGTATCAGCTGACCTGAATGGTTAGCTCTTCCTGTTTGCATGTCACTACCAAAAAACAACGCCCACCACCCTGCTTGGTACATCCCGGAACATGCCAGTACTGCCCAGAGAATGCTACCACAGTAAATCCTCAGTGAAATCTCAGTACCCCCCCCTTTAAAAGGCAGAAGTACTCCACGCCTCAGTGCATACCGACAAACACACGTCGCTCAAAGTGTATTTATACTTTGGCAAACTTTATTACACACCGGAGGAGCCCGAATAGCCTCCGAGCGGCGTGTTAAAAACATCGAGAAAGCCATAAACACGGGGGCCTGCTGTGGGGGGGTGGGTGTCTGAAGACACTCATGGGGGGAGACGGGAAGCAGGCTCCGCGAGGCTCACCGGGTCACGGCAGGTAGGATGGGGCCCTGCCACATTGGGGTGTTTCGGGGACCCAGTCGGACTTGGTACGGTGTGGTGAAACGTGGCGCACCTCGGTTCTGCTGCGGGTTTGACATTTGGAGGCAAAAGACCCTCAGCAAGCAACACGTCCACCAGGAAGATGGCGAAGCCATCGGCCCCACGGGCTCGTCCTCCCCCGGTGGCTTCTGGAAAATTCACTGGGTCTGATTTCCCTCCCCCCCCCTGTTTCTTCACTTATATACATGATTGTGTTCCCACAAAATGTCCCGAGGAAACTAGACACACAACCTGCTTTAATGGGTTTGCGGCCTAACCCCCCCTCGCCATCGTCCTCTGTTGCTGGGGGGGGCTTTGACAGGGGCGGGGGCTCAGAGGCCTGCAGGGGGTAGCTGTGTGGGACACACAAATAGTGTCTCGAAGATTCATATTCCTGCGTTTTTAGGGCGGGGCCATAATGATCGGTCCTCAGGTGGGGGGTAGGATGCCTTTTGGCTGAACGCAGTGCTACTTGTATTTGCAAAAGTGAAAGAGCATGAGTGTTAATATAGCTCCTGGCATTACCATGGCAATGCTGGAGCAGTGTCTGGCTTTGTGAGACACCGTCCACAGGGCAAGCGCCCTCAGTTAGAGGATTCCGTTGGACTATTTGAGGATTATCTGAGTCACTGGTTTTGGTAACCTGCCCCGGCTGCAGGCCTGAGAGAAGTCTGCCATTGCCACCCTGCGCCCATGTGCTGCTGGATGTCACAGGCCCAGTGCTGGGCCTCCCTGGGTGCGAGGGGCTGCCAACTAATTTGTCCAGGATCTGTCATCACCAGGGCTCCCAGAAGGGCCCTGGGTGGCAGGCCCTGTCTCCTCAGTCAAGAGCGTCACTCTCCTGCCATCTGTATCAACCCCACTGTGGCATGTTCCATACTGTAACTAACTAGCCTGCATCTCTGTGGTGACCACTGCTTCCTGCATCCCCAGCATTACCTCACACTTATAAGTGACACCTCCCCCCAGAAAAAAGGCAGAATGAGTGGGGGGGGGGAGGGCAAAGACAACATTTAGAGGGTGGCAGTGAGGGTGGCCACGATGCTCTCATGTCAGCAGTAGAATAGGGTAACGGGCTGGCTAGCTGCCAAGATCAAAGTTCATCTCCAGGTCCAATCCCAGTCCACGTCCCCTAGACCCTGCCCATTCCAGCCAGGGCTTGTGGGATAAGTCAGCCCTCACCCCTCCCATCCACTAAAACTGACCGTTAAAGTTAGTAAGGCGTGACGGCGGCCCCCTCCCCTCAGCTGTTCTGGAATGTGAGCAGCCTCCCTACGGCGCGGTGTCATTTTGGGGATAGGTCATTATTTGTGGTTGTCCAAGTACAGCAGAGGGTTTGAGTGAGAGTGGATCCCACACAGAGCATCTTATTACCTATGCAACTTCATAGTTTTCTTTAGGTAAACGCACTCTGTGAGCTTTGTTAATCTGGCTTCCCTGAACAGCACAGCACTGAGACGGCTCTGTTGCATGTTGCCAGTGATCTCTTCAGGTCTGCTGATGATGGTGCTCTGGGCATCCTTCTCCGACTGAGTGCAGCATTTGACACAAATCATGAGGTGCTCATGTCCAGCCTGTCCTTCAGTGGTATTACTGGTATAGCTCTTTTTAAGGTCACATCTCACAAACAGCCAATAGTTTATCGCACTAGACCAGGGGTGCTCCAATACGTTGATGAACGGTCAGCCAGTCCGCTGTTACGTGGAACTTTGTTATATTAGGTTACCATAACAAAACACGAATGTATTGCAAGCTAATGCAGAACTCAAGTGACCCAGCTAGCCTTCCGATTTATATCTACTAAAAAAGGGATATTAAAAAATGAGTGGGGGGAGCCGGTAAGTAAGGAACCATAAGTATATTGTATTGTATTGTGCTGTGAGGGTTCCTGCAGTGATGCAAGGCTCACCGACATGTACTGTATATATAAAGTATACTCAGTGTGTGTCTTTATGCATACATATATATGTATATATATATATATTTTTTTTTTATATATATATTTAATATTTAATATTTAGGTAGAACATTTCGACCTGGTCAGTATTAAAGTAGCTTGCAAACCGACAGTGTGGGCACCTCTGCTCTTGGCAAATACAAGTGCCCTACCTCTCCTGTTACGGTCGGTGTCCCTCAGGGATCAGTCCTTGGCCCCCTTTACTTTTACAGGCCTTTCCTATCCATGGCCTGCACTTTCATGGCTACGCAGATGATATTCAGTCTGTAGCCCCCCATCGGATCCCCTCCCAAAGCACTAATGGCATGCTTCTCTCACTTGAAGCTTTGGATGCATGATAACTTTCTCAAGCTAAATACTGAAAAACCTGAAGTTTTACTTATAGGTCTTAAACCCTTAAAATACAAAATATCAGATTTTTAAACCTGCTGTTGTCAGAAATCTAGCAATTTTTTGTGTTTTGTGGTCCAGAATGGATATGGAATTGTCTACATTTTACAGTTTTATTGCCGCATGCTTTAAAACCACCCTGCTACGATGCATGGTACAGTCCAGCTAATCCACCGAAAGCCTGAAAAAATGACAAGGAGCCGAAATACTGTCAGGGTTCGAGGTTTTTAGGGGAGGGGGGGGGGCTCCCACTGCTATTTGTCTCTGTTTGCAGCCCCTCTCTGGTGCTTTGGGGCTGACCCCCAGCTGCTGGGCACTCACAGAGGAGCAGAGCCACTGGACCCTGTGCTAATGCCTGTAGGAAGTGTTGAATGTTTAGGCAGCCCCAGGGGCAGGGAGCTGGCCGAGGGTGTGTGGGATCGTGGACCTCCTGACCAGCCCCACCCCCCCACTTCCTCCGGGTTGAGGAATTTTGGGGGGGGGGGGGGGTAGAGAGTGAGAAGATCGGAAGGGAGATCGGAACTGACCGGCCCTGAACTGAGAAGGACCATGAGATATGAGCCTAGAGGCCTGCTCGGCTCCAAGGCCATGCAGCTATTCTTTAATACTACTGTATAATTATTTATAGTTTCTCCTTACGCGTTATATATTTTGCAAATGCAGGTTAGGAGGCTGTGTCTGTGATCAGAAGCTTGTTGGTTGAAATCCCAGACTCAGCAAAGTGATGTACATTTTTGAGAGAGCAGGGTCAGACTGTCTCTGGAGTAACTGGGGGTTAGGGGCCCTGTTCAGAGGCCCAACAGTGACGTCACGCTGCCCAGTCTGGGACTTCAACCAACAACCTTCTGATCTGAGTCTACTGGGACTAAAAGCTAGCAGCCCCCCCACCCCTGGACATGCAGCAACATGCAAACCAGCATCTCATTCAAGAGGGTCTTTGGATTCATTATTAAATCCGACAGAGACCACATGGAATGTGGGGCTTCCCCGGAATGTTTGGACTGCGGTAAGAACAATACTGAAATGTAACAGGTTAATATGAGTCTGCTCTGTTTCCCGAGATACTCCCAGGTTTGTTATGTCTCTGGATCACACAGGAACCGGGCATCAGCACAGCTCGGTTCTGAGAGCCGTGTTCTGAGATGTTCTGCTGGGATTTAGTGCCCCGACCCGGCCAGTGGGGGAGGGAGGGCGCCTCTGAAACCCCGGCTTTGGTATCGTCGCTCGGTGGAGATGCTGGGACTTTGCTGGAATGACTGAAATTCTCGGCCGACATCTGTTAGAGTTTACCCTGGAAATGGGCCTGGCTGGACATTCCTCCATTGTTATTTCTTTGTTCGGCTCTTCTGGGAGAAGATGAAGACACAGCCGAGTCTGCCCCCGAAACGGAGGGGACACCAAACGGAGGGGACACCAAACGGAGGGGACACCAAACGGAGGGGACACCAAGTGGAGGGGACACCAAGCAGAGGGGACACCAAGCGGAGGGGACATCTCAGTCCGTAAGAACCAGCTTGGAGCTTGGGGAGCTTATCCTGTTCCGGATGAGAGGCACGTCCCACGCCAAGGCTGAGGGTCCCGCTGGTGGTAAACATGACAAAATCTGTGGCATCGCAGCCAAGCTGTTAAAACCAGCGTTTCCCGGTTCTGCGGGGCCGAGGTCCAGATCAGACGGCCTGGAAGTGCCTGAGACAGTGTCTCCTGCCAGGAGGTGTCCCAGGGCAGCTCTGTTCGGTACTGGTCCTGGGTCGGGTTCTGTGGTGCTGTGATCCAAAGCCAGGTTATCTGAGCAGTTTGGTCTGTAATAGGTCCTAAATCCTGGGGCAGATTTATTATTTATGGGGCCCCACTTAAAAAACTTTGGCCTCCTCGTCCCCTCTGCCACCCCAGTGTAATGACTGCTTGTGTCCAGTAGGGGGCCACAAACCTTCTGCCGCAGAGATAAATGGTTTGAGTGGTGATAAGCACCACTGCCCAATTTCACTGGATGACTGGAGATTTGATTCTCTGTTGAAAACGGCAAAAACCTCCATAAGGGAAAACAACGTCTTAAGTGGAACAAATTTCCCAATTACAGTCGTTGCAGCAGACAAAGCAGAGGGCTGGGCTCTGTTCCGTACAGAGCAGCTTTGTCGACCCGGGACTCTTTTTAGCTGCTGTGTTACTTGCCCAGTCACGTCTCACCTTAATTCTGTTTTTGTTTGACAAACCCCTGAATATAAAGATACAGATCGAACGTAAAAGCACAGAGGTTAGGTGATGCTGGGTCCAAACGGGCTTCTGGGTTAGGTGCCATCTTCAGGACCTGGTGGTATCTTACTCAGCATCGATTCTGTAGCCTGGGATAATAGCGAGCTCGTTATGATGTGGTAACGAGGCCTTGTGGATCGGCGTGATGCTGCTGTCTCCATCCTAACGCTGCCAGGGCTAAGGTCCCCGTAAAAAAAGATTGTAATATATATAGACGCCCCTGCTCTGGACATTCCTGCCCCTGATTGCTCTGCAGCCGTGTTGCTGACGCCTATCTTAATGTTACCCCATGGCCACTTAAAGCTCACTCGGTCGTGACCCCCCCCCACGGAAAACCTTGGATGGGGAAGTTCAGAGCTAGACCATCAAAAAGCCCGGATACGGCTGTCCCAGTCACCGCAGTGTGCCGTCCTTCCCATTCGCCTCTCGCATAAGGACTGCTGCCCTCTCCCCGCACCTGCAGCTTCCCAAACTACACGCTTTGGCACATCCTGGCCACTGTATCTCCAAGCCGAACTGGACATGGCGACATCTATGCGACACCGACTTCCTGAGCTGGTCAAACATAGAGGAGCAATGTTTACCTATAACACAGGACGGCTGTATGAGCCAGGCGGACACCCGTTCCTGTCAAAACCCGCTGTGATTTTGTTGAACTTCTAGAAACTTCTCAAACCTAAGACTCTTAAACTACAAGCCTGATCCCAGTGCAATCCCAGTGGATGGCAATTCTGCTGCTGCACTCTTAACAACGCAGACTTTAGTGTGACCAGATGGGGGCACTGTGGCTCCACCTGAGAGGCAGGGCTCGACACAGCATCCCAACCCCCCCCCCCCCCCCCCCTGCTGGCAGACTCCATCTGTGAGCGAGTCCAGCCCAGGAAAGGGGAAATTATAACAAGCCATTAAACAGCCCTGATGTCAGACACACTCAGTCAGTACGCTCGGGTCCGAAAGAAGGCGTCTGGGCTGCCTGGCAGGCGGGCGGGATTGGGCCGGGTCAGGCCGATGTCCAGCTCGCGCTGCTGGTCACGCACGACACACACTCAGATGGGCAATAAGAGCTGCATGCGCCGGCGTGTGGAGAGACACGCGTCCCCACAGTGCGCATGGACACGCGTGTGCACACATTTCTCCTCCAGAGATCCTCAGTGTCAACTAGGGGTCGTCTCTGCAGAAAGGTCAGAGGTCAAAGGGCAGAGCACGAGGGAAATGCGGGCATTACACCATGGGTTCCCTAAAAATGGTGTGGGGAGCTGGGTGCCAGGTGCCAGCCGGGCCTGGGGGCACGGTGCGGCTTTGATGCCGTAAGGCTGACCTCTGTGGCTCCGGCGTTACCGTACCTTATTGGTACTTGCCTGGGTTTGCTCCAGGGGTCCTGGGTTTCGCCTCCAGCTGCCCAGGTGAACTTTTCGGGAATGTCCCGCCTGGGGCGTGACCCTTCGTACGCCCAGTGCTTGGCAGGAGAGGCCTGCAGATTGTACACACACGGTTTTACACGTAGCGGTCTTGATTTTGCCAAACATACGGGGTTCCCCTCCAAGGCTCACGCATCCGGCACGCATGTTCAGCCTTGTACTCCATCGGACTTCAGGGCTGACCCGGTTCAGACGCGTTACTCCGCCAAAATGGGAGGGGTTTTGCTCTCGGACCGGGACGTGGGTCGGGGACAGGAAATAGCTCTGCGAGACCACAGCGCCCGCTGGACTCACTGCCGTAATTACGCGTGTATGATTTTAGCATAAGAAATGATGCAGATGGTGGGCTGTTGAACAAATATTTTTGAATAAATATGTTTCATGATTCATTTAAGGACCTGATCAAGGGACTCAGGTAAACAGATAGGAAGATAAACAACAATTTTCCTGCGGAATTGCAGGGCGGCTGAAATGCAGGACTACAGTGTTGCCGTGGTTACATAAGCCGCTGGGCTGAACCGCACATCCCAACGGCACCTGAAGCAGTGACGGAGAGGGGCTCAGGGAGCAGGGAGGGGACCCCCAGGACAGATGTCCCCTGCTGTATTGTGTGGGGGGGGGCATGCGTGATGTCAGCAAGGGGCTTCTGAAAGATTGATTAAGACCCTTTAAAATAAACAGTAATTAATGGCCTAAACTGTCAGAAAGATGCCAGACTTTGAGCACAGTGGTTGGGGAGTGGGGGGGGGGGTCTCGGTGGCGGCCAAAGTTATAAAAACGAACCTCTTGGAGCCACAAACAGACATATGGGGGTATTCTATTAACAACACGCATATTTACTTGGCTGTGCCATAATAGGCCCCGAGCTTTTACCTCCTTGGCAGCAGGACTTTAACCTGGAAGGCGTGGGGGTGGGGGGGCAATCCAGATTTTGCAGACAGTGTGTGTTATTGGGCTCTGGAGGAAAACCCACCAACAAGCACCATAAAAAGGAGAACCAAACAGAAAGTTCAGACAGCCCCATCCACCCCCCCACACGCCAGACAGACAGGCGAAGCTGCTGTACACATTCACAAAGCGCCCCCCCACACCTCCCCGCACATGCCAAGCAGGCCCTACACAGCCCTTTCACATTCCCGTCTTCCATAAAGCTTTATTACTATCCATCCATCTTAAAGCCATTTATCCGGATCAGGGTCCGGGGGGCGCCCCCCCAGTGTGTCGCCCTGATCTGGGCTGGAATCCCATCCAGCGTACCCCTATTCTCGCTGGCTCACCACAGCCCTGTTCTGGATAAGTAGGTACGAATGGATGGATTGTGGATGGGTGATGGATGGAAGGATGGATGGATGGGTGGGTGATGGATGGATGGATGGATGGATGGATTGATGGATGGGTGGGTGATGGATAGATGGATAGATGGATGGATGATGGATGGATGGGTGATGGATGTATGGAGAGAGGGATGGGTGATGAATGGACCGATGGGTGATGGATGGATGGGTGATGGATGGACGGATGGATTTATGGATGGGTGATGGATGGATGGATAGATGGATGGATGATGGGTGGATGGATAATGGATGGGTGATGGATGGATGATGGATGGATGGATGGAAGGAAGGGTGATTTTGCTCATTCTTAACTTGCAAATATATTCCTGAAACTTACAGAGAGGCGGCTTTCTTCTGGGGGGATAGTGAGGAAGTGACGATGGCCTGGGAATCAGTACAGCTCTGCCCAGTATGTGCCAGGTTAGATGTGTGGCTGTCTATGTTATTCCATGCACCCACACCTCACCATCTATCCACCATCTAAGTGGCTTTGGCTTTTGGCACTGATGAGAGATGGCAATGATGACCTTGTCTTACCTTTGCAGGTGACATCTGCAGAAAGGCCATATGCCCTTCAATGTGCATTGTATCAGGGGCTGCTGGCTCACTGTCGTGGCCCCCAGGGCAGGGTGCAGAATGTTGTCTCAGTTAGTGATTCAGAAGCAAGAGCCTTCTCCTCTGTGATTACCACCCCACACCAGCCCACCCCACATGGCTCTGGGGGTGTGTGGCATGGGGACTACCAATCGCCACAAGGATGTTATTAAGTGTGGTCCAGACACACGCACACACACTCACGTGTGCATGCAGCTCAGACAGCCTGCCCTCTCACACATGGGCATCCCGCCAGATAAACTGTGCTTCATCCTGCCATGGAGACATTTGATATTTTCATGTGAATTCTTTCATAAAAATCTGTTCCCTGCATTGCTATTGGCCGCCAGGTGATGCCTGTGACTCCGCCCACTGCGAGGGGCCTAGCAGCACTATAGGGGGGAGGGGCCATGACTATCCTAGTGCACTGGCCCATGCGAGCGGCGGCAGTTGGGAAAATATTTACAGGGGAAACGGGCGGTAGACAGCCTGATTTTCTGCCTTTTCACCCCCCCCCCCCCAGCCCTCAGCCCTCCAGCCCCCACGCCATAGTGTCGTAGACTCCCAACCAATTCGAGCTCAGCCTTGAAACATTGTAGCTCTCTGGCATTTTCTGTGGGCTTTTATGGACAACATACGGAACAGTCATTTGTCCCCCCCCCCCCCCGGCTCCCTCTGCAGGTCCGCAGCTGTTACTGCGAGACACGCACGGAAACCACGCAGCAGTTATGGTGGCGGTGGTGGAGGGGCTGCCGTCTGGCTCGAGTGCCGCTCCAAGCTTGGCTGCCGTCGCCATGGCAGCCAGGGCTCAAGGCTCCATTAGTGGCCGGCGGCAGCTGGAAGCGATTGGGAAACACGGCGCGGTAACAGGAGTTTAAAACCACATGGTTCACCGGTGTTTTCACGGCGTTCATGCCAATTTACTCCCACCGGCTAAATGGTTTCAAGATCCCGACGACGCTTTCGTGGTCCAAGACCCGGCAGAGGAGGCGAGATGGGGACGCTGAGCCCAATGCCGCCAAGGCGACGGGAATGGCGGGCCCTCTGTGCTGATGGGGCGCCCCCTACTGGTGGGTTACAGTGCTTTCTGGGTCAGAGGGAAGCTGAGGGTGAGAGGGTGAATGTCAGTGTAAGAAAACTGGGAAGGAAAGGAAGAGCTACACTAGAAAAAATCAGGCAGACTGACTGGGAATCAGCCCTGATTGGGCCCTGACAAATGGTCCCCATTGAAGCCATTGAAGCCAAGTCTGACTGCTGGTTGGCTGAAACAGCATGAAGGACAGCTGTACTGCTTTAGCATGATGGCTAACAGAACTCGCAGTAGCCCAGGAAAGGGGAAGCCTGGCTAGAGCATGTGGGCAGCAGAGAGCTAATCCTGCATGGCTGCCCTGTACTCCTCTATCTAACCAACAAAGCGCCCTGGAGCTGCCTCCCCATGCTGTGCACCCCGGGCCACTCACTCCAGTACTTTTGCACCTGGCTTTGTTTCCCAGCATGCTTTGGACCCTTCCTGGCAACAGGCTGGCCCCCCCGGCCTCCCTTTGATGTGCAGTGGCTCACAAACCTGACTTCACTCATGGACTCCTCCTCCTCCCTCCATTTAATTATAGGGCCATCCCCCAAGGAATGTGCCACCTTTAGGTATGGAGGGGGGGGGCAGAAATGTTCGGAGCCTCACCCCCCCAACCTCACGCTCATCGCAGAAGCCTTTTTTGTCAGAGACAGCTACAGACATCCTGCTCCTTGCACCCTGGTCCTTGCCCGCTCTGTGCATGTCTTCCCTTTTCCCGTTTCCCCTCTGTAAGTGCCGGGTGGGTTGGGGGGGGGGGGGAACAAGGCAGACTGTTGGACAGCCCTGTTATCCACCTGCAAGCACAGAGCTGGCCTGCAGAGTAGGGTGCTGGGTAGGGATGTAACAATACATTGATCTGTATCGATGTATCAATTAAATGGCAAATGATCCGATGCATCAACGTTTGAATGTTTGACATTCGCTATTTGGGTTTGTCTCTAAACAGAACAGCCAGGATAGGAAATGCTGGAAACCCATCTTGACCGGAGTCCATCCCTTTGAGGTGTGAAAGTGTTTATGAGTGTGTCTTATGTCAGATTAGGAGAGCTGAGATTAACCTTTTGTTGGATGATAACTGGCGACTAAAACAAGAACTAGAAAAAGTTAAGATCACGGAAAAGTTTTCAAAGATGACAGCGCCAAAGTGAGACAGTTTCTTCTCTTGGCAGACCTAGCTAAGACTTACCTGTGCTAGGTAGGGTACCTTCAGAGTGTGTGTTTAGTTTTCTCCTGAACACGTTAATCAGTTAATTTTTCTTAGAAAAACTCTCAAAGAAGGCTGCTGACATACTTGTTTCACCATAGAAGTCAGTCATGTTAATCTTCCTCATTCTACATGTCAATCCATGCAATGTTTATGTGACTTTATTGCACTTTATTTTACTTGTTATGGACATACTTTTTGTTACACTTTTGTTTTTGTCTGGAGAAGACTAGATTCAAAATAAAAATTAGTCACCATGTTAATCTACATCCATCCAAAGTTTTATTTTTTACCTTATTGCACTTTATTTTGCTTGTTTTATGGGACATACTTGACTACACTTTTGTAATGTGGACTAGATTTTGTTTACAATTCCCAAAATTATATTAATTATATTTCACATAATTATATTAGCATAATTCATTATAATGTAAAGGATTGTGTGAAATTTTATCATTTTGACTACTAACCCCAGTATTGAACCAAACCGAATCATATTGTATTGTGGGAATTTCTGAGGCTCTCCAGCTCGGTACACCCTCAATGGGTGCACCCTCATCTCCTGCTCGGTACACCCCAAACAAAGTCTCTGTTCCATCTTCCCATCCCCAAATCAGATCTATCCACTGCCCACTAGAGGTGTGTCATAGTGGAATATAGTGTAACTGAGTCCATAAGTTCCTGGTTTGCAGTCACTGACAATTTCTTCCTGCAGATGGCACTCTACACAGGAGTACTCGATCCCCATGTTGACGTCAGGAGCTACATATGATACGTGATGTTCTCCCCACACTATCTGCCTGTACCCCCACCCAAGTCCCATGTTCCACTTAAAAATCATCTTTTCAGGTGATGCAATTTCTAGGCCAGCAAAGATGCGATTCCTGTCCAAATCGGGGTGATCTCAAAGGTCCAGTTGGCGTCTTTTTCTTAAGGCAAAAACATTAAATCGCACTAATAGCACATAAATGGTAAATTACTTTGTAAATATCCCCCAATTTGTTGTCTTAATGGGCCACGTTAAGGACTTACGTAAGGATCCGAGTGCATGTGCAGCCACACCCCCCACCCGCCCCCCCTGCGATCCTTATCGCGCACATGTGCCGCCAACAAGCTATTGGTGGAGTGGGGGACGCACGGGCTTCTGTGCTGCCGTGTAATTTTAGCAACCGTGGGTCACTTGGGGGGGCTGGGGGGGGGCGGCCGTCCGTGTCGATTCCACCGATAGGTTGGGGCGATTTGGGGGTCACTCAGCTGCTCTGTCCTGTGCCATGGTAAACATGGTAAAGACAGAATAATTCATGTGCTTTATTATTATTATTGTTATTATTTTTTTCTCAAACGGAAAACCACCGCTAGACGAGAATGTGTTATAAAAGCTCAGTGGGAACTTCAGGAGAAAAACAAAACGGTACCAGCAAATGTCTCGACCTATATTTCTGCTCCATTTCCGCATGTCGGAATTCTGCCGGACAATTATTTTAAACCGTTTATTTTTCAGAGAGGAGAGTTGTGCAAACTCTGATTGCTCTTGATTAAAACTCAGTTGACTGATTAACAACAAAAAATGCAGAAGTGAACGAAGAGAAGCTGGTGAAAGGCTTCTTAGGAGAACTGTGGAGTGAGTTTCTGGTGGCGGTGAGGGAGAAGGTCCAGGGGCGACCGAAGATGAGGGGGACTAGGGCCGGGAGGTTTGGCCTTCAGGCAGGGAGCAAAGATGCTTCCAGGAGAAGCTGGGCATGAGACTGTTTCTCCATGAAGACTCTCCATGAGGCGACTTCCTCCTCTGCTGTCTGGGCATACAGGCCCATTTGAAGCGAACACAATCCTGCACTGGCCGTCGACATCGACCACGAAAGCACCATCACGGTCCTGCTGAGAGAACATGCACATGTGCATGGAGACATTGGAGGCAGACGTGAGGAGGAAGGGCGCAGTCACCCATGTGTCCACCATGCGAACACACGGCACGACCGAGGGGCCACGGGGGGGTGCTAATGCTACCTAAGATTATTACATGATTGTGGAACATTAAACCTCCACTCTGAAAAATTTACACTCAGCAGACTTTACTATGCCCCCCCGCTCAGCAGATTTTACTATGCGCCCCCCTCCCCCCCTGCTCAGCTGATTCCCTCCCCACAAAGCAGATTTTACCGTGGGGTCCCCATATTTCCTCAGATTGAAAGTGGCTACCCTTAAGCAGGAGCCCCAGGCGACATTTTATCAGGGGCCCAGAATTTCTACCTCCGGCGCCGGTCCGATCCGTGATGTGCCGATTTCTCCTGCTTTACACCCTGGGCTAGCTGGGACCACCCTGCCTCCCAGCACTGTACTGCGAGGTGGGCTGGAAGATGGATGAAGCACTAGACTGATAGATGGAATGTAACTATGACATCCTTCCAAAGTCACCAGAGTCAGAAGGTGAGCCACGCCGCTTCCGGGCAAAGAGCACATTGCTTAATTGTTTTCTTTGTTGTTAAAATCCTCCGAGAATTTGACCGTGTTTGACCATGAAACTGATTTGAACAATTTTAATGAGCTGACAGGGAATAGTAATGATGACAATGAACCGCAGAGTATAACCGGTGGCCCTGGGTTTTACTGCGGGGTCCCAGGAGACCCCTTGGGTTCACCACCTCGTTAAGCTGGCCGTCTGTGGCACAGAGAGTCTTCATAAAAATTCGGATTGGTTAGAGCACATTAGCGGCCCCAGAGTATTTACCTACCTGCTCCAATATTCTGGAATCCATACTATGGTGTTCCAGGGAACACTCCTTAATAGCGGATAATAATTCAGGTAATAATAATATTGGAAAGTCCCCTTACAGTTTTATAAACACTACTCCTTCGCACCGAGTTGGGTAGCAAAGCACCGCAGTTGCGCTTTTACTTCTGTGCACAGCCC
>JAODKL010000095.1:3136067-3169487 GCA_026780765.1 Petrocephalus schoutedeni
GTGCCCTGCGATGGGCTGGCCCCCCATCCTGGGTTGTTCCCTGCCTCGTGCCCATTGCTTCCGGGATAGGCTCCGGAACCCCCGCGACCCTGAACAGGATAAGCGGGTTGGAAAATGGATGGATGGATTTCCTCTTGGGGGGTAGCTCGGGTCTGCGGGGGGGGGGGTTGTTGGTGAGGGCTTTTGTTGGGCTGTTGCCATCCACTTTTTTATGGTTTCCTTAGGAAAAACAGAGATGTAGTGTCTCGGGGAAGTGGGTGGAGTTGGGGGGAGGTGCCAGGCAGCCTCACTCACACAGAGCACCCCCCACAGGGCAGGATGAGCCTGTTATCCCTTCGACCCAGGCTGACCTGATGGAGAAACAGGGCAGATCTACAGGCTTGGTGAGTGTGGAACAGTGGCATCAAGGGACAGGAGCGGGTAGCAGGATCAGAGAGCGGTAGTGGGAAACAGGACCAAGGAGTCAGTTTGGGGGACGATCAGAGAGCAGGTTCGGGGGGTGCAGGGGTGGTTATGGACTTCACAGGCAGCTCGTGGTTTGGCATCCCCAGGGTCCTAAAGCCACATGGGTCACTTCTCAGCCAGTTCAGTGCTGTGGGTCTCTTTTATCCTCGCAGTGAAAAGAGTAAAGAGAATGCTATGATCCCTGCAGGACCTGCCGGGTGGGAAAAGCAACTCTGAGTGGATTAGCTGACATTTAAGCTATCGCGCTATTAATACGAGCGATTAAAATCGCTGATCTGGCAAAACAGGGAGCGGGTCCATTGGTCTCTCCTGGGGAATTGCTCAAATGACCCCTTCCGAGCACGGTGAGATTAAAACGGTTTGTTAAAAGCTCGATCGCTGGATAGCACCATGAACTGCTGGTGAACCTGAGGCTGAGCCGAGGCATGTTACCCTGTGTGTGTTATATTGTGGCATTCTGCACTGCATGACACTGTAATATTACACTGCACTACATGAAACTATAATGTGTTACTCTGCACTGTATAACATCATAATATATTACACTGCAGTACATGACACTGCGATGCATTACACTATAGTACATTATATTGTAACACATGGCACTGTAATACATTACACTGCACTACATGAAACTAATGTGTTACTCTGTATTGTATAACACTAATATATTACACTGCAGTACATGACACTGTGATGCATTACACTATGGTACATTATATTGTAATGCATGACACTGTAACACATTACACTGCACTATATTAGACTGTAATATATCACTATTACGTATACAGTGTACAGTGTAATTCCTAACTGTATCAAAGTACAGTCCACTGCATTATGGCACTTTACACTGCATTAAAATATTGCTGCACTAAACTTCACTGCATTACTCCCCTGTGTTCTGAGAGTGTTACACACTGACCATTCAGTCTGCATTTACCTGTGCCAGGTGGGTATGAACCTGTGTTTGACTGCAAATATGTGAGATTAAGCCCCTACTTCCCTGACTTTCTGGAACAGTCTGCATGCAGAAATTTACGACTGCGGCCGCGGCTGTGGGTAGCTTCCCGGCATGGATCCCTCAGCAGGGTCCCCGACTGCCTTCTCTGCCGAGCTCTCCAGCACGCGTGTGGTGTGTACGGTTAACAGCCTCCTGGGTTGGAACCGGCGGTCTGCAGAGGTTGTAATAGGGATGTTAAGCCTGGAAACTGGATCCACTTCCAGACGCAGAAGGAAGGGGTGTTGTACAATACCTCAGGGGTGAAACAGAGGAGCCAGAGACCTGTGGAGTGTGGGGGAGGTCACCAGACAGAACATACATACATTTAGCTGTTTAGCAGATCCTTTTATCCAAAGCGATGTTTTTTGAGAAATCAGGATCACCGAATCCCTGGAGCAGCTGGGTGTTCAGGGCGCTGCTCTGCAGACCCTGAGATTTTAACCAGTAACCATCTAATAATGGGCACACTCACGGAACTGCACACAATTGGGTGGAAGTAGGTGACACGTGGCATCACTCGTCTGCAGCAAGTTTCCAATAAAATATGAAATACAATTCTGTTTGCCCTCAAACCCTTGACAGCCGGGTCCTTGTACTTTTCCAGACTGAATTCCCACTTGGTTGTCCTACCATTTCCTTACAGCTCGACCCGTGCTGGCTATAGGCCCCGGGGCTGGCCCCACCGGTGCCGGCTATAGGCCCTGGGGCTAGCCCTACCCGTGCTGACTGCATATAGGCCCCGGGGCTAGCCCTACCCGTGCTGACTGCATATAGGCCCCGGGGCTAGCCCTACCCATGCTGACTGCATATAGGCCCCGGGGCTAGCCCTACCCGTGCTGACTGCATATAGGCCCCGGGGCTAGCCCTACCCGTGCCATTTAAAAACTTGAACTTTAACTGAAACACAGCTGAGGACCGACGGACCTAATTTGGATGCAGCACCTGTGAGGTTTGATCTCAGCGGAGGTCAAACCTCTGTCCACCAGGTGGCTTACCCCCACCTGTACACCGGGACGGGGGAGGTGGGGTAGGGTGGCACGTAAAGGCTTTATTGTTACACAATAAACCTGGAGGGGGAGGGGGAAAGCGGAAAGGCTCTGCCAATTAATGGCAAGATGCTGACATGGCGAGGTGGCCATTAGCAGGGGCAGGACACGCTGCAGTTAGGCACCACCCCCACCTCCCACTTTTACTGGGTAACCGTGTGTGTGCCAGTGCTGCAGGTGTGTGGGGCCAGGAGGCAAGAGGGCAGCCTGCAAACAGCTGCATATGGCAATGAGCCAGCCGGCTTGTTACCCAGCCAGTCTGCAGCCCGTAATGGGCTGCCATCCGTGCCGGCTCCATCCGCTACGCCACAATGCACGCCCAGGCTGTTAAAGCATGCAGAACCTCCATTAATCTACTTTTTAGAAAAAGCTATAAGACATTCTGGAAGAGAAATTTGAGGATTTTGCTTTTTGATTTCTGACAGTAGATATTCTTAGCGTGTACTCAAACTGGGGAAGGACAGAGAGGAAGGAATAAATAAGTGATAGAAGGTGGAGAGGCAGCGACCTGGAGGGCAACTAAAGATGGGTCTGGCAATAACCGACGGGTCAGAACCAACAGGTCTGTGCCCATCAGGGTGCAATGGGCAGGACACCTTCAGGCCACAGTAACCCGTGTCCTGGATGGGGGGGTATGGGGGGGTAAATTTCCCTCAGTCCCGCCCCCCCTCCCTCATCCCTTCTCGGGACATCTGTATTGTAGTGTGCTATTCCCCCGCCCCCCATGGGAACGCTTACATCAGATGTGGCCGGCGCCGAGATTCCGTCCTCATCGACACGTCGGCTTGCATTTACTCTCCTCCCCGTTCATCCTCCTCTGTTATTGCTCTTTGTTGTCGTTGCTACACAAAATAATAAAGCGGTCAAAAATAAATAATATCTCGGGGAAGCAGTCGGGCCTGGCGGCCGGCTCTGTGGCGCTTCCATTGTGGTGAAGCGCTGTGTCAATGTTATGAGAGTGTTTGCTGGAGACGGAGGGTAATTTACCCTCCCCCCCCCCAAACCCCGATCCGCGCCCCTCCCTTTTCCACCAGAAAGATGGATCGCTCTGCTAGGGCGGGCCGTGGGTTTTCCTTGAATCCTTCCTCGGATGCGGCGGCCACGATCAGGCTGAAGACAATTGAAAAACAGAAATGAAGGGAAATAATGTGATATTCCCCAGGACAGCAGCATTTATCAGCAGTAGATGCTTTACGAGGAGCGGAGAAGGGCACGGTGGAAACGGGATCTGCAGAGCCTGTGACGCTAAAGCCTGCTCCTGTCCAAAAAACGCCATTCCACCTACTTTGGAGGAATTCTGCAGGGATCAGTTTGACTCCTATTCTTGGCCTCGTAGAGTAAACCCCCCCCCCTGCCCCCGACTGCTGTCTAGACGGATGAGGGAGCGATTCGGGATGGGGGCCAGCGCTGAGGTGCTTTCTTGCCCGCTCCGTCCTTTGCTTTCCAGAGAAATCCTAATTGGAAGTGGCGTGCAGCTCTCGTTAAGTCACACAAGCAGGTGTCTCCAATCACGCTGAGAGGAGGCATAATTCACGGGGGAAAGACACACAGGACAACAAAAGCCTAGTCCGGTAGGGAGCATTCCAGTAGCAGTAGGCATCCAAGCCACCCAAAAAAATCAGGACAAAGACATAATATACAAAAAAAATAGTAATAATTGACTCCTCCCCCTTGGAATGTGACAGTCAGCCACACCCTTCCCAGAATTATTACCAAGGCAGATGCAGTGACTGGCACAGGGTGAAGCTGGCCACCTGAATGGCACTCAGCATCAGTCCCACTGGCCTGCCCCTGCCGGCTAAACTGCTCGCCACCCACCCGGTAGCCCGCCCTCCGTCCGCCTGCACGCCCGCCATTGGCAGGACAATAAAAATAAACATGGCTGCATTATAATAATTGCCTCATCAAGACATGCTTTTCCTGGCCTCAGAAGACATGCCCAATTAATCAGCTTGCTTGTGAAGCTCAGTACCGGCAACAAGCAGAACAATAACTTTTACCCAGATGGGAATCATTTCACCTAATTAAAAACAGAAATAAACACCATCCCAGCCCCCCCCCCCCCCACCCATGTCTGCTTGCTGTGCTGAGATGCATTATAAAAAATGATAGCAGCACCACAAATTCCTGCATCCATGTGCTATCCTTCCATTCCTAAGTTTGTGCACTATCCTGCCATTCCTTTACCTGTGTGCTGTCCTTCCATTCCTGGGTCTGTGCGCTGTCCTTCCATTCCAGTGTCCATGTGCCATCCTTCCATTTCTGAATCTGTACGCTATCCTTCCATTCCTATCCATTGCTATCCTTACCTTTCTGAATCTGTGTGCTATCCTTCCATTTCTGCTTCGATGTGCTGTTCTTCCATTCCTGTGTTCATGTGCTATCCTTCCATTCCTGCTTCCTTGTGCTATCCTTCCATTCTTGTGTCTGTGCGCTTTCCTTCCAATCCTGACTCTGTGTGCTATCCTTCCATTTCTGAATCTGTGTGCTGTCCTGCCATTCCTGTGTCCATGCGCTATCCTTCCATTTCTGAATCTTTGTGCTGTCCTTCCATCTCTGCGTCCATGTGCTGTCTGTCCATTCCTGAGTCCGTGTGCTATCCTGTCATTCCTGAATCTGTGTGCTATCCTTCCATTCCTTCATCTGTGTGCTATGCCTAGCATGTCTGTGGAGTCTTTATTTGTGTTTTTGTGTGCTATCTTCAACCTTCACAAATATTTTCTTGGTAAAACCTTTTGTCTGTAATCAGCATTCCCATTTTTCTGAGCTCCGTTGCGGTGGAGCCAGCAGCCCGATATACATCTGAACGTGTGATACCCATTACTGCAACATCCCCGCTGTGAATTATGAAACTGGGGGGCTGATGTTCTTTTCACACAGCCTCTGGCTCTCCTCCAAGTCATGGCGGCCTGCTCCCAGCTCTCCAGCAATGTCATCTCTTGCTGTCGGGCTGTCCTTCACTTTCTCTGCTGCGGTGGGGAAACCACAAGGAGAGCAGCATCCCTCTGTCATGGGATTTCCAGATGAGTGCGTACGTTCCCTCTCCTTTATCTCACGCTTGTGTTTCTCTGTGGGCGTTTAGTGTGGAAACGACGGGAAGAAACTCAGAACAGACGTGTGGGCGAGCGTCTGAGAAGGAGAACCCAGAGGATCTAGTTGACGATGATATGCGCGTGCTGGGACACAGACACACGCAGAGCCATTCTGAGGCCAAGGCTTCAGCACGTAAATTAGAGGACGGGTCTGTTTCGTCCATATGATGCGCGGCACGGGTGGGCTGCTTGCCCTGCGTGGGGCGTTCCCGTTGGAGAGTGGGGGGTGATCAGCAGTAAGTAACAGAGACGTGTGAGGAACATAAATTGCCATGGAATACTGGGAGCCCTCCAGGGAGTGTGGGACGACATTGCAGAGACTGAACATTAGTTAGCCCGGTTTATTTATTTTATCTTAAATTTGTGGTGCTACCATGGCAACGGGCCCCATTATGGGCTTGGACAGTGTACAGTTGGTCAGATTCTTGGAAGATTCTGGATTTTTCTTCTATGGTTCCATGCAGCTATTCCAAAAGGTCCTCAAATATCAAAAAAAGAAAAAAAAAACAGCGTGTGAACATCATTTTCTCCTCTGTTGGGTTTTGTCATATTTATTTACAAGGGCTGGTTAATAAATATTGCAGAACATTCTCCCTGATTATGACATTAAAGCAGATTTAAAAGAGAAAGGACCTAGGCGCCTTGCAGTAAACCTGATTCCCAGAAGATTTTTTTGCACATTAAATGTTCTTCATAGATTAGTTGTACAGATAATGTGGTCATGTTTATTGTCTAAATGAGGTAGACATATCTCACAGCTGCTCAGTGTGCTTTGATTTTTGTTTATTCTGGATTGGAGTGTGATATTTAATCCATCCATCCATCCATCTAAAATTTTAAGGATCACCGTAATTAGAATTGTGCTGTGTATTACAATTTGCTTTTTTTCTAGATGTGTTTTTGCTGTTGCTAGGCAACGAGCGGCATCAGCAAAAATCTGCGCAATCTTGCACTGGGTGTTGGGGTGAGCAACCTAAGGAGGTATTTGAGGCTGGCCACTGGTGTCAGCAGTGCGGCGCTAAGGTTGTGTAGCTACACTGCCTTCTCAGCACTTACCAGACGTTACCAGGCACGCTGCCAGCTGTTTGTGGGAAAGGAATGAGGTGGGGGGGGGATCGTAATTTATTGATGACTCATCGATGGACTTTGGCTTTGACCTTGATCACAGATTACACCTTGCATTTAGCAAGCAGACCCACTCTTTATTTTTCCGTGATGTTAGCATACTCAGGGGGGTTGGGCAGCCAGGTGACCTTGGATCCCCGGAGGTTATTTTCTCCCTACTTGGAGCTTTTGGTTCCTCTCCTCTGTTGCCATCCGGCTTTCTTTCTTTCATTTCTTTGTCCTTCCTTTTCCCTGTTTTTGTATTATTCTCTCTTAATGATGATGCAATGTACCACAGCACACCCATGTAAAGCTGCCTGGGGTGAAACGGTTGTGATAGCATGCTATATAAAAATAAACTGAATGAATTACCATAAGGAAACTGCTGGAATAGCGCTACAGCTTGAACAGCTAAATAAAAAATCGCAAGCGGGATAATGCGCATTCCAGGCTCCCAGGTGAAGAGCGAGCCTCTGAAATCACAGGCTGCAAACCACCACTCCTGTCAAGTTTAGCATCCACCACTTAACAGTTAATGTGTAGTGGCTATCACAAATTATCTACCACTTATCAGCTAACGCTTAGCAGCTAGCGCTTAGCATCTAACACTTAACAGCTAGCGCCTAGCATCTTACACTTAACAGCTAGCGGTTAGCAGCTAATGCTTAGCATCTATTGCTGCATTCCATGAGCACTTTCCTAGTCAGAAATTTCAACTGGAAATGCCCCTGAATACCTACTCAGAAAGTCAGAGGAATCTACACAGTCCCAACCTCAGAATTCAAGATGGCTGTGCCTTTTATTTACTAAAGTTATAGCTGTAGGTTTATATATTTTTATAGTTTTTTATATTCTTTAAATCAGTCGTACACACAGTACTGTCCAACTGCTATCTGTAGATGTGTTGCTATGGTGTTTTTATGAAAGAAAAAAACACTGATATTGCTACCAATGGCTAACAATTAACCAGGCTAGAACCCGGGCCTGTTTCAGAAAGCAGAATCTTTTGCATAGCGGATAACTTGTTGGATTTTAGGTAGTCTGGGCTAAATGTAAGTGAACGAAGACAAAGGTCATTTAAACTGGGGTAGATTAAATCTGACATAATTGTAGGTTTATAATGGAAAGACAGAGCTTTGCCGTAAGATTTCTTGCATGAGCATGAGAGTGTGAAAGTGTGAGTGTCACGCCAGATGCATGTGAAACAGGGAAGGGGGGGGTGGGAGCTACTGTGCACAAACTGTCAAAAGAGTGTAAGGGTTAGGAGTGTGGACATGCCTCAGCTGCGGGTTTCACAGTAATACCCTTGTTTGGTTTTATAATCGGTTGCAGGTCACGGTTTTCAGACAGGAACTTAAACGGTACGGAGCTGTGAGGTTCCTGTTCCTGCAGAAGGTGTTTTAATATTCATCGCTGAGGAACATGGCAGTGAAGTGGTGGCTTCCTGCTTCAGACTAGCGGTCTGCATTCCCATGGGACCTGAGGGAATGCAGTGCAGAAAGGGACAGATTTTCATTCTTAAATGTGACCAGGAAGTGACTGATATGTCTCTAGGAGACTAGAAACATCTTTCGGGATCCAGCAAACGATCTTAAAGTAAATAAGCATTGCTGAAATACGTTTTTTGTTATTTTATCAAAATGCTATCTGTGTTTGACTAAACATAAAGTTACATTAACTGCTTTGCCAAATAAAAAAAGGCTTCTCTGCTCTGTTTTTTATACAGCCAGCCTATCCTGCAACTTTCAGAAGGACGTTTTGAAAGTCCCACGTCACGCTTGTGAGCACCCGGCTAATGAGAGCAGAGCCCGCACAGAAATCCTTAGCATCTGAGGATGTAGGTGCCTGCTTAAGGAACGGTGGGTGTACCGTAAAACTCTCAAATTAAGTAAGATACTTGCCAGTCCTTTTCTTCAGTGAGCAACTCAGTTGCCTTTTGCCCATTGTGATGACTGCAACAAAGCAATAATACACTGGACACTTAAGCCTGGCACTTAAGGGCTGAAATGCCACAAGTGTGCAACTTCCAAGGGCCAGGCTACACTGACATTCACTGCAAGCAAATGAAAAGGGGAACCTGCACTGAAAACTGAAACAACACACACACATGTGGATTTTGTTTGTGTTGATCTATCCCCTGTTTTTGCAAACGTTGTCGCAGGTGAAATATGCCTGTATGTATGACTAGCCTTGTATTACGTGAAAAACTGACTCTGTCAAATGCTGGATGTAGCCTATTAGTTGAGGTTTGTCTGTATTCTCTACCTAAAAATAAGCATAGCCAAAAAGTATTTTTCTTTTGCAGGTGGGAACAGGAACATGACAAGCTTCCGTAGCAGTGGGGCAGAGTCTAGTGGGTGGGTGTGAGATAAAATTCCGTCCGGTGCAGATCTCTGCTTCATTTGCTGGGAAATGCGCACTCGGTCACATGCATGGAGTGTTAATTAGCGCCGCTTGTTTTAACGGAGCATGAGGGGGCGGACAGGAGCAGGAAGCTGCATGGAGGCCCAATTGGTGACCCAATCAAATTCCATTAACAAGAACATTGGCAAATTCCTTCCTGCATCTTTTAATTAAAAATATATATATAATTATATAAATTTCCCATACCATTATAAGGGGCTATTCCACGATTAATATTTGAATTCCGACTGAATGGTGATGCTGGTTCTGGTGTTGGTGGGAGAGACAGTTGGTCTGGAACTCATGATTAAAGTACTTTTCACCTTCACAAGGTCAAGATAAATGTGAAATGGACAAACAGTGAAGAGTGTGAATGTTAGCACAGCGAGCAGCCAGGAAAATGTGAGACCCAAGATGTGATATTAGCATAGTTTGCAAATGGAATCTATAACTCTATAACAGCAAAGCTGGAACTTTCTGAACATGGCTGAAGACATTAATTATTTTAGGGAAACACAACGGCAATATTATCCAGCCATCCATCTTCCAAATGCTTAGCCTTAGTGGGGGAGGTGGGGGGCTATCTCAAGCCAGGGAACATGCCAGACCATTGCAGGGTGCACATACACACACACACACCCGGACGGAACCTGCACAAACCCAAGGGAGAACATGCAAACTCCACTCACACACAGCAGGGGTGGGATCCGAACTCACCACCCTGCATGTGTGAGGCAACTGTGGTGCATTTTAAGTCGATAACCTGGTTACTATGAATGTCAAGTCACACTGATTAAATATCTACAGTCTCAGAGATCTGGACCTTATGGGAACATAGAGTGGATCAGCCCGGACTGCGATGACCGTGAGTCTCCATGGAAACGGCAAGACACCAGTGGCGGGTGTTATGTCATTTAGCGGAGTATAAGCCACTCTTTTCAAAGGAACAACAACACAGGACCCTCCAGGAACTCCCTGCCAGCATACCCCGTTAGCGACCGAGCTCTCTGTTACACTGGTCTGGAAGGGGGGGAGGGGTCACGTGTACTGGGTCCCCCCCCAGTCTTTTCTAACAATGTTGACAACGGCAAAGCAGTGCCTGATGCAACAAGGAGAAATTCAGCAGGCGGGTGCCATGGGCGGGGGCGGCTGAAAGGCCCTCTGAGGCCTCCGTTAGCGCCCACTAATGCCTCTCAGACATCCTACCGAGAGTGTGCTCATGCCAGGGGCTCTAAATGGAGTCTGCCGAGAGGGAAGCAAAGCTGACTGACAGACTGCGAGGCTTTCCGGAATATTCATTTTCAATAGTTTCCCTGCAAGCGTGTCTTTTCTCTTGTTAACGGGGTGGGTCAGCCGTCTGTCATTACCCCAGAAACAAAGCTCACCTTTACAAACTTTAGTTTCCTGGCTCCGTTAATTGTGGCACTGTGCTTTGCACATGGGTGTGGTAAGGAATATATGATATGCTAATTGTCATAGGGCCTCCTCTAAATGTCCATTGGAAAGCCAGGGGGGTGGGGTGGCTGTAGCCCGCTGCGGTCTCTGTCACGTGCTGGGGGTATGACTCACTTCCCCACATCTGAGTGTGCATGCATGCACAAATTATTTTTCTAACATTATAATTTTGTTCCATGGAAATCTCAATCAGTGACCAGGCGTTATCACATGGCGATCGAGTCCCGCTCATGAACAATGATTCTCAGCACTGTTAATCAATCCAGCCGTGTCAGAAGGGGAACGAGGAAAACTGGACAGGCCTATTTGAAGGGGAAGAGGACAGTCCTGCAAGAAGGGAGACAGTCCTGTGAGATGGGGAATGGGACAGTCCTGTGAGCTGGGGATTGGGACAGTCCTGTGAGATGGGGGATGGGACAGTCCTGTGAGATGGGGAATGGGACAGTCCTGTGAGCTGGGGAATGGGACAGTCCTGTGAGCTGGGGAATGGGACAGTCCTGTGAGCTGGGGAATGTGACAGTCCTGTGAGCTGGGGAATGTGACAGTCCTGTGAGCTGGGGAATGGGACAGTCCTGTGAGATGGGGAATGGGACAGTCCTGTGAGATGGGGGGCTGGGGAATGGGACAGTCCTGTGAGATGGGGAATGGGACAGTCCTGTGAGATGGGGGAATGGGACAGTCCTGTGAGATGGGGAATGGGACCGTCCTGTGAGATGGGGGATGGGACAATCCTGTGAGATGGGGGAATGGGACAGTCCTGTGAGATGGGGAATGGGACAGTCCTGTGAGATGGGGAATGGGACAGTCCTGTGAGATGGGGGAATGGGAAAGTCCTGTGAGATGGGGGATGGGACAATCCTGTGAGATGGGGGAATGGGACAGTCGTGCAAGAAGGGGAATGGGACAGTCCTGTGAGCTGGGTAATGGGACAGTCCTGTTTGAAGGGGAATGGGACAGTCCTGTTTGAAGGGGATTGGGACAGTCCTGTGACAAGGGTAATGGGACAGCCTCATTAGAGCAGTGACGGGATATTCGGGCGAGGAGGGGAATGGGATGCTCTTGTGAAAGGGGGAACAGGGTGGCCTTTTGAGAAGGGGAACAGGATATTTGTGCAACAAGGTGAATGGGATAGTCTTGTGAGAAGGAGAACTTGACAGTCCTGTGAAAAGGGGAACGAGACAGTCTAGAGCAGTTAGGGGCTGATGGTTAAAGCAGAATTAATCACGACAGCGAAAAGCAGAGGCTGACGCAGACTTGGCAAGGTGACAGCGAGTGACCGTAACGTCCCCAGTGTCTCCAGCGACATGAAAGACAGAGGCGGCCGAGGTGGCCTGGCGCCGCAGAGCAGCAGACAGATACAGAAAGCAGCTGTGTGATAGAGGAGCTGGGTTGAGCTCACCGCTCGGTCTAGGCTGGAACGCCAGCTGTGATGTCACATGTTTGGCTCAGTGAGGCGAGGCCTGAGAGAGGCTTACTGCCTCCTATCAGCATGTTTAAAAGGGGGGTCTTTTCATTGTGTGGAAAGCGCCAGCAAGCTTGGCTAAGCATCATGAACAGGTAGTGGTGTGAATTATTTGCTCACAATCCTTATTACCACATGCTATTCAATGACTACCCAGACCTGGACAAGGGCTGCAGTGCTTGGTCTTACTCAGTTTCATTCCCCAATAAAATTCCATCCATCCATCCATCCATCCATGCATCCACCCAGCCAGAATGTCAGCCCATCCCGGGACACACACACTATGTTTTGCCTGCATATTTTCAGCCTGTCGGAGGGAATGCTCACAGAAACAAGGGGAGAACCTGCAATCTTCCTTCACAAAAAGCTGTGGATGGGAATCAAACCCACAGCCCTGAAGGGGAGAAGCAAGTTCTGCCCAACACCGCCCCCTATGAAATTACAGAAGGAAAATATAAGCAACGATTAAGCTAATGCGAAAGTACAACTTCAGTATTTCATGACAGGTTCTGGCAGAAGAAAATATATATGAATTGAGATTAAACAAGGGGGTGACCTCATAATTCACATTACAGGAAAGTATGGGCTCTGTGTTTTTAGTCAAAACAAAGGGCTATCATGGTGGCAGGGTCTCCTAAGAGAGGTTGGTTGCTGTAGATGTTCCTCAGGAGTACCTACAGAAATCCACACTGTGAAACATGGCTCCATAAAGATTTGAGATTCAAGCCATTTGCACAGTAAACAGTTAGAAGCTACAAAATGCATGTCCTATCAGTAAATAGAATTTAAACACAAAACCAATACACAAATTAAGGTACTCAATAAAACAATAAATACAAAACAATTTTGACAATAAAGAAATGAACAGAGTGCAATGTAAGCATAATTCAAATACAGTGAATATTGCAAAGGGCTGGATCAGTTAGAGGTAGACAGACGCTGTCTCTGTTTCCTCATGGTGGGCGAATATTTACAGGACGCCTTTGAATATTACCCATAATGCCCCTGATCTCTCCTCCTTCCGCCACTGGATTCACAAACGTGTGACGGCTTTCCCCCCATGGCAAAGTGTGCTAACATCATGCACCTTATCCCCAAATTTGATGTGGGTGGCAGGTTCAGTTTAGAGACCCCCCCCCAGGTCATTGGCTCCCATCCATCCAAACCCCCAAGGAGGTCCATGTTTGTACTGGCAGTGGGATCAAAGGGGGATATCGGCGGGAGATGGTGGGAAGGCCTGGGGGCGAGGACGTGACATGTCGCGTCTCGGGAGTGCGTGCAGCACGCTGCCGTCCCCAGACAGGAAGCTAGCACGGGCCACTTCTGGGTGAGGTCAGTGTCCCTGGAATTCAGCATCTCGATAGCATATGACTTGCTGATTTTTCGAAACTCTGCACGATTCCCCACTTCCTGTCTGGGGTGGCACCCCCGCGACATTATCCAGACTGATCAGGGCGGTCGGTAGTCTGGTAAAGGCAGCCACTCTATGCGGTGGGTCAGCTCCCTGCCCACACATTTAAGCCGAACCCTCTGCTTCCCTGTCCTGTCGCCTGCGGGGGGTGGGGGGTGTCTGTGTCAGTGCTCTGCGTTATCCCAATGGGGAATCCTTGGCTCACAAGAGTGACTGGTATTCCCGGGTTCCTTGATTCCTATAGATACTGTATGTTTGTATTGTACGGTGATTGTCTGAGCCAGAACTAGAATGTCACCTTTTGCCCCCCCCCCCCAACCAATTTTCCAAATCATTTTCCACATTCAAGGGCCCTTGTAAAGTGCTGGGGCCCCTGAATCTGCTTGAGTATCCATGTCTCTACTGCACCCCTGGTCTGAGCCCCTTTACATAACATAGCTGGATATGTCGTTAATGTCCCAGGGCAGAGAATGGGTCCTGGTCCCGTCAGAGATGATGGCTTCTTGCTGAGGGCCCTGGAGGAGCAGACGTGGGTGGGAAAAACCTCTAGCGTGAGTTTCGGCGGCTCCAGGGCTCTAGATTCATGGTGCCGCCAAAGTCAAACCTTCACAGTGAAGGCTAAACTGTATTACAATGCTCCAGGTTCCTTGCAGGGCTCCAGACTCATGCTGTAATACCAAGGCCCTGTGTTTCACTGGACTTTATTTAAAGAGATTTACATTTTTATCCATTTTTACTCTTACAAGGTATATCACTGGAACAATTCAAGCTAATATATTTCTCTTGGGTCTAATAGAATGTCCCTTCCCAGTGCTTGGGACAGAAATCGCCCCCTTTGTCCCCTGGCTCTGCCTGCTCTTTTACTCACCCAGGTCCAAAGATGGCTGCTATGTGTCATGTGACCAGTCATCAGACAGGCCTCTGGGCTCAGTTGGAAAACAATCTTGATGAACACCAGCCACAGGACATTATTCTCTAGCAATAAGTGTGGAAATGGAAACAGAAATGATAAAATTCTGGCAAAATTCATGTCAGCAGCAGTGGCAGTTATATTAGCCTTTGGAGATATTTTTCAGCCATTTTGGAAACTATTAACAGACATTTTAATGCAGTGCTAACCACTATTCTGGTCATTTTTTTATCAAAATGGCCTAACCACATTCACGGGAAACATCTCCCACGGGTAGCAGTTCAACACTTCTGCCTTCATAAGTTCTCAAGGATCCATGCTGTTGCCAGCGTTGCTGCTGGTAGCCAAACGTTAGCGTTATGCTAACACTTGGGACATTTTTGATAATCTACTGAGTATAACCAAGGCCAGGATTCCCTGGCATTTGAAGGACATGGTGTTGTTGATTTTTTTATTAAAATATTTATTGGTTTCCCAAACGCTGCTGTCCATGGATATGTCGCTCTTCTGCCAGGGCTTCACTGAGGAGAATGGCCCTCAAATGCTAATCTTGGGTCTACATCAGGGCAGCACCTCTCGGAAAATGCCAGCAAGAAAATGGAGATTAGAAACAGCTACTTCCTGCTGACGGGAATATGGAAAAGAGCTTGACACTGCACTGAGCTTCCTGGTGACGCCCTGGCTCTGGTGGCAGGGTGGAGAGCGGGGCATACCTATCGGACGAACGGGCCATTTGTGAGGGGACCCGAAACGCTCGCTGCTAACTTACTGCCTTAAAGGCGAGCTTTTGCGCCGATCCCTTAGTGATAGGTTCTCAAAATTAAGGCCAATTAATAGCTGTAAAAGGAGATGGCCTGCGAGCTGGGCACTGTGGATACAGCGTGGGCAAAAGACGGCGAGCCTTCACCCTGGAGAAGCTGGCAGAGCAAGTCATCCTGGCCCCCCCGCCCGGGCCACAAAACAAGCAGGAAGGAGGCTACGATGGAATATGTAAGATAAACTGTGGAAGTGCTTAAAGTCGGAGCATTTCACACGAGCCGAGCTGGGCTTTCCAGCGCGCTCATTAGCGTCAGTCTCGATTTCCCGCCGTGGCGCTGAGCGGGGGCCTTGCCGGGGGGAGCACATGTCGTCCTGGGGAGTGATGATGGGATCCTTTGTGCCGGTTAGCATGCGGTGGTGGCAGCCGTATGAATTATGCATGCCCCCCCCCCCAACATGGCCTGCCGGATCCCAGACCCTGTGGGGGGGGTACTATCTCACTTGCCGTCCTTCCTGAGCGGAACCGCATATTGGGTTCCCGTCCCCGACCCTCCCACAGCCTTCTCACATCTGCACTTGGCCCCGGAGCCACCCCCCCCAAACTGATTATGCGCCACATGTGTGTTGCGACACCAGGTACCCGTAACTGCTTTTGATAAACCCCCCCCATCCCGGCTGGCATGGATAAGAGAACCCATGGGACGGAACACGCCCTCAGAAAAGAAGCAGGGAGAGAGATGGAAGCTGGTAACGTTATCGTGAACCGTTGGTGGCGGCTGCCTGGTCTGGCCATTTCACCAGCATCTCCTGCTGGTGGGGCTGGGGGGGGGGGGGGCCAGCAAGGATAAGGCCGGCCACTGGTGGTGTGGGGGCTGTCTCCAGGACATTAGCCGTGATAAGCACAGTCTGCACCTCTGGCGCGGGCGGGAAGACGGGGGGTGCATGCTGCCACACGGGCCCGGTGACCCGGGTCACAACATCTGTCAGACATGACGAACACAACAGCAACTTATTTAATCAATAATGCTTCTGTTTGATGAACGGCAAGAACTGAAACACCCCCCAGGATGTGTTGAGTCACGATAGCCATTAGCCCCAGAAAATGAAGGCGGGATCCTCAAGACATCAGATGCATGATAAAGTAATAAAAAAAGGGAGCAAAAATGTAGCTACAGGTGAATGTCTGCCAGAAAATGCAGATGTGTCCCGGACAAGCCCCATAGGAGATCTCAGGCCCATATCCAAGCCGCCCCCCCCGTCCGATTCGCCTGTTTTTGGCCTGTTGTCTACTGGCAACAGGGGCTGCTATATGCATAGGCAAACGAGGCTTAAGAATAATTTAATCTGTTAAACTGCAGCCCCAGTTTGTTCCACAGCAGCGCGGGGTGATTCCCAGGGGACTGCTGTGCGTCTCCTGCAGGCCAAGACATACTGTTCAATTCTTCAAGAAAAATAATAAAGGTATATTTCACCTTTCGCCGGATCGAGTTACCCTCCGCGACGAAAGGGGCTCTGGCGTGATAACCAGCTCTGCCTCATGCAGATATTGTGTTTCCCCAAAGAAAAGCAAATGCCGTCTGTTATAGACAGCCATCCAGCAGCTTAATGTCTCCCTCCAGACGTGCGGAATGTTATATTAAGGCCTCTTTTGGAGGGATTAGCTCGGAATAACACACGAAATCCGAAAACCACTGGATGTGTTGCATCCAAGAGCCAGCTTATCAAATCGGGACATTTTCCAAATTCAGATTCGATTCCGTTTAACGCAAACACAGCTGGGCGAAGTTCTGCAGCGTCAGGTTCTGGCCAATGTAATGGCAGCCTAAGTATTACGCCTGAGTTATCGGCGGGAAATACCACCCCAAAATTACATTAAGTTCAATTTGTTTATCGCCAGACACTTTCCTGCTTGTCCAAGGGAAATTATGCTACGTGTCGACTTAGGATAAAGAACCAGGTCTTTGCTTTGCTAGAAACTTAAACCTGTGACATCAAAATATAGTTCTGCTCCGATTTGGAATGGAAAAAATGTGAAAGGCTTCGTCCACATAGTCAGTTTTAAGAGTCAGATCAAGGCGTAGTCCATCCCTAACCGTTTGGTTTCTGGGTTTCTAAGTAAATGTTTTCCATGAACCCTCAGGGTTAAGGAAATGCTGGGTGATGGTAGAATATTGTCAAGGAACTGAAATCACAAGCAATACACACCAGGACAAACAAAAACTAGTCAACGAAACCAAGGGTTATTTTAACACAGTAAACATGAAAAAGACCTAGTGGTTAAGGCCGCGTGATATGAAACCCTTCTTTTGGGCCATTGAGTTTCACTTAAATGATACAAAGCTTTGGAAATTCAGCTTTTGAGATTTTGTGCTTCTGCAGACAGACTGGCCTTCTTTGGGTGAGCAGGTCTCCGTTTCAGATGGCAGAAGCACGCACAGGCGCACGCAGAAGACGGGCCATCCCTTTGGCTAATGTGCACACTGACCCGTGGCATCTAGGGGTCCGGCTGACGTTCTTGGCAGAAGCCTGGGCCAACTCCTCATGTCCCGAATGCAGTGCAAGCGTCAGTGAGGAGCCGCGAGGGAGTCCTGACATTTACCACATGGTCACGTGACTCGTCTGCAGGGGGAGGTAGCTGTGATTACCACAAGGGTCAGTCTTTTGAACTGAAACATGGAGGTGTGCCCTGGTACCCTGTGCCCCTAAAAAACCTGGAAGGAGGGTCTCAGTGAGGAACGGTTCAATATGGAGCCTTGGATCAGTGAAAACTGCCCTGTATAAATAAGTCCAATGCATCCGTCACCCTCTGTATCCCGTTTTCATCCAGGTTACCATGGCCTGCGGTGCTCCAGGCTCTGTAGTCGGGATGTTGATTTGCCATACTTCCAAAACTTTTCCGAAGCCGGCAGGAATGTCATTCCCCTAGACTGATGAGGCGTATAGTGGCTTGGTTTTGGCAAAGCAGGCATTTCTGCGCCTCTCTCTGGGATGTACTGCAGTGACACTTCTATTGCAAAATTTCAGGTCCCATTGATCTGTAAAAGTTTATGATTCATTGAAAGTAAATATAAAGCCAACAAAAAAGCTTCCTTCTAGGGCTGGAACTGGTACTGGTTCATATTAAAGGCCTTCTTTAAGTTGCATGCCTGCCTGATGTCCATCTTGATTAGTGCGGGTCATGGGGAAGCCGATTTGTAAGGCCCCTCAGTTGGGCCTGGTCCTTAGGCATGCCCCCCCCACCCCCCCGTTTGGAGGTATCGGGTGTCCCGTTTCTGTGCTAGGCGGTAATTCATCTTAAACGGTAATCAAATCATTGATATTTATTTGAACTACTGGACATTTTCCTCTCGACTTTGGCACAAACAGCGCAGTATCACCATGCTGTGTCCTGCTGACCCATAGCTCAGGGTGTATTCCCCAACCCCGCCCCACCCACAAACCCCTAAGAGATCTCGCTAAACTGATGCTTGGAATAACGTCTCTCCCAATTTCCTGCTCATGGATCAAAACGTCGCCTCCGGTGCAGACGGCTGACTCCTCGGCCCATCCGACCAGAACACGACAGAGACGAATTCGCTGATTCCTATTTACGACCGGATTCTGTTCCTGAATGCTTCAGCAGACTCTGGACCTAGGAGACATCGAGGCATCGGGGCCACGCTTTAATTCCTCAGCGATAGCGCTCACGCGGATTTCGTCTGGGAGTCTCAGCCCCGCTCTTCCTGCCCCGGGACATCTGCTTCTGATTTTGCCCGGCTTGCATCAGCTGTGGCCGGAGTGGGCTGACATGGTGGATGGCCAGTTTCTCTTCGTTTCGGATGAGTATGCATGAATTGATATCCCATATCGGAAACGGTACGGCTTCAAAGCTGGCGGGCGCTGCTGGTATTTAGATCGGAGAGATTCTTCCCCTCAGTTTCCTCTCCAATCAGGTTGGACCTTTGTCCTCTCCCAGGGCTTCTGTAAGCCACAAAGGACCCGCAGAGTGCTGATATCAAATGGCACAGGTGTTTTTAATAAGCGCATCTATTTTTACACAACAACCCTAACCCAGCGCAAACATTTTTCCTTCCTGTCTGGATTTTTTTTAAATAATTAAATCCCGCTCACATTTTTGATTCTGTAGAATTATTTCATGCGGCAAAAAGGTGAAAGATCCCAAAGTTTGGTCTACGGGCCGTAAAATTTCGGAAAGTTACATTGACATCTTTCAACACCACGGATCATGGTGAAAATAGCCGCCGGACTGTAAATGTCTTGATTTAACGTGACGTGTGAAAATGGCTGCCTGTCCTTGTGGCACGTATGTATGTATTTACCATTTTTTATTAATAAAAGCCGGCACTCGTGATGGAAGGCCCTAACTCTTGAGCAATCTAATCCTCTCCTTTAACAATCCTACCCCCAATCTCGTGCTTGCCAGCAAATTTGGGTTTCGATTCTCCCGAGTGATAACCAGCCCTTAACTGGGGAGGTGTGGTGTACTGTAATAAAATGTGTCTGTGCGCCTGCAGCCTGACTCGCTCGTGTGTGCAGTTTGGGAAGAATCGCTTGTATGGAAGGGCATCTCACATTGGTAGCCTCATTGTCCATTCACTCACAAACAGGGCTATAAGAACCATAGTGCCACTGGATTTACTTCTGGCTGTGAGAGATACATTTTTGGAATTACCTTTAAAGGGCACTTAATGCCTTTTTACATTTTCGGCTCAGATTAAAACAAAACAGCTTTTTCTTAAGAATCTGCCATGCAACCTTAATCTGTCATATGGCAAGTAAGTAGAAGAGAAATGCGCTTTTCTCTCTCGCAGGCTCTATCAGCCGTAACCATATAACCATCAGGGTGACTTGGTGTGTATGAAAGCACAGCGCCCCCCCTCCTGCCACCTGCCATTTGTCATCACAGGCCCCTGCAAGGTGAGACCACTCGCTAATGATCCAGCATTGGCCTGTTATGAGGGGAAGCATACCCCCGTTTGACCCTCTTGGTGAGTTTTTACTGCCCCGCCATGGCCCAGCGAGGCCTCTGCCTTCGTATTAAGCCCATGTGACTGACAGAGTGGCCCCATGTGAGCGGCACCAAAGTCTCTACTCTCTGGAGGCGCTCAAAGCTCTGTTCCTGCCTGCTGATTTCTTTTTCTCTTTTCAGACCTAGAAATGTGGTCTCACCAGCGACTCGGTGTGGAGCCCAGACTGCAGCAGAACTTCAGAGCCCTTGTTTGCACCTCCCTGCACTCTCAGGCTAGGATCAGTCTCGGCTTCATCAACTCCTGAGCCGAGGTCACCGTTGCTGGGATGGGGAGCGTCGCCCAAAGCAGGCCGCCGTTTCTGGGATGGGGAGCGTCGCCCGGAGCAGGCCGCCGTTGCTGGGATGGGGAGCGTCGCCCAGAGCAGCCCGCAGGCAAAATCCCTCCTAGCCATTAGCCCCAAATCCTCAACGAGCCCCAGATGTTAAAGCAGGAAATTACTCCTGCCACTCCTGTGCCAGAGACACACTCTCCATCTAATAGCAAAGCACTCCGGCAGTTAGGATTGGGTAAGGGGAGGCATTAGCGCACGCTAACGTCGCAATGGCGCTAAGGGGCCCAGTGACACCGAGAGGGGCTGAAGCTTTGCTGTTTGTGCTCATGTTGCCTTACGCTCCCATCAGTAGGAGGCAGCTGCGGCCATCTCTCTTCTGACTGTGGTTACCTCGTTATGTCAGGAGATATAGAGGCTTGTTTGGGATTGTAATGGAAGGGAATTCTGGGAAGCATCATCTCAATTAGATAGATAGATAGATAGATAGATGGATAGAGATACATAAAATGCAAACCAAAAATCCAAGACAAAGTGCAAAGACAGCACACAAGTTTGTGCAAAAATGAATAAATATATAAAGAAATATACATTTAAATTGATAGGAGATGTAATACATGTAATATGAATGCTCATACACTGAGCTGTCCTGGACCTAAACTTTTAGATGTGACCATTGTTGGTATCACTGGTGGTGCTGGGGTGGGCAGGATTTAAGTTCTTCAAAACCGGACCACAAGAGCGTCTGGTTTATTGGAAAGGATCCCCAGCCCGCCCACCCACCAGGCGACGGTCCTTTGGAGCTTCAGACTTGCTTTCAACACAGCGGGGTCTGTTTTTGCTTCCTGCAGACGAAGAACTTCCGCTGTTATCAGGCTCCGGTCTGGGACGAGATGTCTCGGTGGAGTGGAGATAGAGAGAGAAACTCCGTAAGGGCGTCCTCTGCTTCTGCTGTCCTCAGATGTGGTGTCATCTCAAAGATGTTGGAGGGAGTCGTGCAGCTGCCAGCCCCTGCTGTCTGTCCTTGTCCCAAGTTTTTGGGTCCAGTTCTGGGTCAGCTGGGCTACGTATTTACTTGGGCTGCCAAGGTTCTGTACCAGTTCACTGATCGAGGCCTCATCAGTGCAGTACCGGAAACTTCCACCCATGATCCTCAGCTGGGGAGTCCGGTGCTCCAAATTCACAACCCTCTCTGAGAGCAAAAAGCCAAAAGGAGACTGCTGTCCGTAGCTGTGGTCTCATGGCCGTTTCCCCCGCAGATGAGCAAATGATGACCAAGTCCCGAGATCCAGTGTCTGCAGAGGAGGGATTTATGGGATGGCAGGCAGCGACGCAGACTGCAGAAGACTGAGCTGCTTCATGCGGCGTCCACAAAACCACCGCTCGCATTATGCCAGCTAATTACGGCATTAACATATAAGATTACACGACTCGAGCTTTCTCCGGAATGCTCGAGTCAAACCCGAGCCCATGGGTAATCAAAACCATGACTCACCAACAGCTAATTAAGTGGAAATGAGTCAGCAAGGCCTTCGGCGAGAGATCCCTTTGCTATATACTTTTTCGAGTAACAGGGTTTGGAAAGGAAAAAAGTCCAATGTTTTTTGGTTCCAACGGATCTCGCATTTCCTGCCTCCGTATGTCGGACATTTACCGTTATCATCACCAGATGTGGCATTTGCTCACACTTGTAGAGGTAAACCCACAGACAGGGTTCCCAACACACAAGCGTCTCACAGCAACTCGAATTTGTGGCATGTTTCCGTAACGACAGGCATGTGCGTGGCCCGCATGTGAGACAGCAACCAGAGGCCTCGTGTGGCAAGGACGGCTCTTTAGTGGACCGGAGGGATATAACAATAACCTACGCTTTGTTTAGTCTGGGTCACCAGAGCGGACTTTCGCTAGGAAACACAAGCCTGCAATGGACTTCGGCACAGATTCTGCTCAAAGCAGCTCTATTACCTCTCAGATTTTATCCTCCAGCTCCAAAATAACCAAGAAGACATCACATTACTGAAGAACACAGTTGTTACTCTTATGGTGGCCAAATAGCTAGCTGTTACATTTGGGGTAACTTGTGAGGGGTTCGTCTGTGTTTTGTTTCTGAGCCACACATCGCAGAGCCTCGGGAATGATCCGGGCTCCACCTGAAGTGCCGGAAAGACGGCCTGTCAAAACAAACGTCAACTTCTGACCGCGCCAGACGACACGCTACCGGGCATTGAGAAACCCCAATCTGTCAATCAAGGTGTAAGCCCCGCCATTCCTATTATTAATTCCGACTCTGGTGGGCTCAAAGCGGGATAACAATGGGATTTTCTGCGCTCCAAAACACACAAATGATTGGGTGAGCAATATTCCGACCGCTTACCATACGGAACTCGCTACCCACTGTCCACCTGGGCCCAGAGGTATTAGCTTATTAGATTATTTCTACGTTAGGGCAGTTAAACATCCCCCGGCCCCTAACTCTTCTGGGGCTGGGAGAGTCCCTTCTTATGGAAAGTAAAAAGTGAGCTTTCGTTTGCACGACTCTAATTTGGACTTAATTAATACTGTCTGCTCAAATTGGGCCCTTAATCCATGTTCTTAAGCAGATGTCCAGCCGGGTCTCGAATGAGGGATGGGGGCCGGACTGAGGATTAGAAGATTAGGCAGCTTTTATTTCAACACGAGTGCATGATGGGGGTGGTCAGGGAGGGAGGGGGTGAAATGGGGATGTGGATAAAATTAAATTAACAGGAAATTAGGATGCACTCCGCATGCAGACGCAGCCAGAAGTGAAGAACAAAGTGATCCTTACACCACTTTCAGCCTCCGGCACCTTCTGGGAAATTCCTGTCTTGTTTTTGTCACAAAACAAATAGTCTAACATCGTCCCAAACATAGCAGCACCGATTGTGGTGTCTGTATGTAAACATTTTTATCAGATCTTTATAAAGGTACAACCAGAAAAATCCAGGAGTAGCTGGCTGCAGGATGGGCCTGAGAGTGCGTGGTTTCTGCCCGCACCCAGACTGAGACCCCCGCTCTCCAGCCCAGTATCTCATTCCGTAAGACACCATTTCCTCTCCATTTTTGTCTTGGTGACTCTAAAAGCAATCTTGTTTTTGTATCCATCCTGCCATCATTTTTTACTTTTTATTCTGAAACTGCTAGATTGAATAATAATGTACAGTATTGTCGCTCTAACTTAATTTTTGAATTACAAAATAGTTTGAGTCCAATCTATAAATATAAATAAATCTATTACAGAGCCAATTTGGACGTTCTTACCTTGTATTACATTATGCCAATATTAAAACCGTATTATATACGTTTATGACGACATAGTAATTAATTTTCAATCAATGAAAACATAGCATGGGGTTAGCTTTAATCTCACCGTGAATAATAGTATCATTATGAATAAGAATAAAAGAATAAAAAGAGAATAAAAAGCAATAATTATACAATTGCGTAATTTAAGCTAAATGTTTTGCCAGTGATACAGACAGCACAGATACTGCATCTGTTTGTTTCAGGCAGGGAACCATCAGGCAGAATCGAAGAATGCATCTGGAATATCAAAAAACATGCTAACATAAATACAGAGCAATTAAAAGCAACAGATACCCCATTAAAACAGGATGTTTAAATTGTGTGTCTGTCATGAAGAAATTGGGCAATATGAGATATTTTTATGTGACCTACAACTACTCATGCACATGCTTTAGTAGGAGAGCTGTTCGACCAATGAAAATTATGATGAAATAATACATTTCTTAACATCATTAAGCCATCTCACACATGTTTAAGGAATGACAGGCATGTCAGGCACAGTAGCAAAACCCAATTAACGGATCCTTACAAAATGACCGAATGGGGTCTGAGAGTGGGGGGGTCCCGGTCTGCTTGCTGGTGCCCCCACATATGGCCAGTGTGTGAGTGAGGGACGCACTTAAGGGTAGCTCTGTGCCACCCAGAGGTGCGTTTTTACCACCACCAGGCATCTGCACTAGGCCCGAGGAAACAGCAGACCTGCTTCTGGTCTCAACAGGCCCAGGACTGAAGGGCTGTGCAGTCAGTAAGTAATACCCCACCCCCGGTCTCTCCAGGCCCAGGAGTGAAGGGCTGCGCAGTCAGTAAGTAATACTCCGCCCCCGGTCTCTCCAGGCCCAGGACTGAAGGGCTGCGCAGTCGGTAAGTAATACCCCATCCCTGGTCTCTCCAGGCCCAGGACTGAAGGGCTGCGCAGTCGGTAAGTAATACCCCATCCCTGGTCTCTCCAGGCCCAGGACTGAAGGGCTGCGCAGTCGGTAAGTAATACCCCGCCCCCGGTCTCTCCAGGCCCAGGACTGAAGTGCTGCACAGTCGGTAAGTAATACCCCATCCCTGGTCTCTCCAGGCCCAGGACTGAAGGGTTGCGCAGTCGGTAAGTATTACCCCGCCCCCTGTCTCTCCAGGCCCAGGACTGAAGTGCTGCACAGTCGGTAAGTAATTCCCCGCCCTCGGTCTCTCCAGGCCCAGGACTGAAGGGCTGCACAGTCAGTAAGTAATACCCCACCCCCGGTCTCTCCAGGCTCAGGACTGAAGGGCTGCACAGTCGGTAAATAATTCTGCTGCACCTCTAAGGTGTCAGATCGGGCGTGCCGATGGCGGCAGAGTCGCTGATGTCATCCAGAGCTTTCCAGCTGGCCAACAGCACAGTAGAACCTTGTGTGCGTGCGACACCGTATGTGTATGTTTGTGTGTGTACACCTCTGTTTGTATATGTGTGTTTGCACGCCTGGGTGTGTCTATGTGTAGGGTGGTACAGCATTGTGTAACCTTTGTCACTAAGTCTGTCCGGCACAGCATCCTGATGTAGGACAGGACAGTTTTATGCCCAGGGGTTAGTTTGTTATTTCTGGGGCCCCACATAAAAACTACCTTGCCCGGGGGGGGGCCCCAGTGTAGTGACTGTTTGTGGCCAACAATGGACTCCCATACAAAAGTGTGATTTGCATGGTGGTAAACACCGTCACTGTATATGTCTGTCCTGCCACCAGTGCCCCCAGTTCCTGACCATGCCAGTGTGCTCGGAGGGTCCCCTCCGGAGGGGGTTCCTAGTCCACTTAGTTGTGGAGACGAGCCCCTCACACCCTGGCAGCTGGGCTGAGGCCTGGACAGGCTCTGCCCCCCCGGCTGTATGCACACACAGCAAAAGCACAGCCATGCATCCATATGGCTGCCCATGAGCAGAAATACACGGTATATAGCAGTATAACTGTGCACTCCCAAGCCCACCCACTCAGTTACAACAAGAGCCACACACCTCTTCTGTGAACCGGCCCCAGATTTCCTGAGAGCCATGCCGGTGATGTCACATGACCTCACACATGACACGCAGACGCCTGGTCGGACAGAGAGGCCACAGCGTGTCTGCGAAAAAAACAACATCTCTGGCATTTATTTGTGGGGCCTTGTGCCTGTTTACCAGCTCAGGTGAACTGCCACCTTGTGAGGTCAGGGTCCCAGTATTGCATGGGGTCTGGCACCTCACGTTTCTCCGAGACCGCGTCTGCCCGACCATAATTATCGCAAGCAGACGAAAATAAGTGACCGCAGTGACTCCTTGGGGTATTTATTAGCCGCTTAAATGAGGTAATTAAGAAAAGAGTGCCGGTCAGTGTACGCGTTGTTCCAGCTCGCACCGGCGGGTGAGGTTTGTTTACTGTCACCGTAGCACCGAGTCCTGCGAGCCGACGCCAGAATGAGGCTGACGGAAACTGCGAATAAGGTTCGTTAAGAGCCTCGTTAATAAGCCAGCGTGACATCCGTCACATATACCTGTTTATGTTTCAGCGGCTGCTGTAGGGAAACCTGGGAGGAAGAGAAGCTCCGTCCTGATTGGCTCGGCAGTCTCCCTCTGCCGTGGTTGCCGTGACAGCGGACAGAGAAGATACTCAGGCTTCATGTCGCCCTCAACCCCAAAGGCCAGCTTCTACTGAGTCATCCTGCTCCACAGCGTCACTGTGTAATTTCAGAAGCACTTTGACATCGTTAAGTTTCTGGACCAGCTGTAGGGAAGACAAGTTTTGGAGGGAAAAGTCATCCCTCCACTGGGGTTTTAGTTTTATCCCGCGGGCAACCAGCTGACTTAACTGGAAATCTTGGCCGCTACATAGCTACTATGTTCCTGAGCCGCGGGTAGCCTTAATTGATTGAGGAAGCCTGGGTGTGTGAGTGATAATCTGTACAATGTGTCAGCCTGAAATGAACCATGTGGGTTTTCTGTGATCTGCAGCCAAATGAATTCTGGGTACTAATGTACGTGACACCTGAATGGGAAATGAATCTGTCGGAATGCCGGTGAAAATCAGGAAAGTGGACTGCAAATGGGACTGGGTGTGGATGGCAGCTGCGTTGCCTCTGTAGCCAGCAGGGGGTGTGTTGGCTAAGGACCAATAGCTTGGGCATACTGTTATAGTTGCCTTCTAAAATCTGAATTCAGCATTCAGCATAGAACCCACTCATTTCCGAAATTCCACCTTCCTGCAACAGGAGGTGCTGGTCCTCATAGAGGCAGGTGGCTGCCTGGATTCCCCCTTTTTGTGTTTCAGGGATGACCAAAGAAGATGGCCAATGAAAACACAGGTTTGGTCAGAGGCAAAATACCCGTCATGTAAAGATAGGGTTGCATTTTGTTTACCTTTTTAGCAGCCATTGCATTCTGGTTTTGGTTTCTCTGGCTTACCCATTGTGTGTAATTTTGACCATGTGGAACATTTTTCTGGTCTCCACAAGGGAAAACTCAACTTTATGAAAATCTGCAATCAAAAAACTAAGAATGCCTTTGTTTGGTTGGGTAGGGGTCATTGCTGGGATTAGGGTTTTGCCCATAGACATGAATGGACGGTCCCCACAAAGATGTGAATACAAATGTGAGACAGGGCTGAAGCGATGAGAGGAAGAGGAGGAGGAGCAGGAGGCTGGCAGCCTTACAATCACGTCATGTTTGCAGGCTTCCCGAAATGAGAGGACACACTGTAGCTTTCACAAAAGCTGGATGGCAACTGCAATACAAATGGTATGAGGTGGGCAAGCAGGTAGGAAATTCTCAGCGAGGCCTGAAAATAGTGTGCATTCCTCTGCAAACAGCCCAGTTTCCAGTGTTGGAGGGAATCGTTCATTCAGTGCTTTAGGAAAGCGATACACCTCACAGCACCACCTTCTGCGCATTAATGAGACCCCGAATGCACCGTCACACCATCACAATGCGTCCCCAGCTCCGGCTGAAAGCAGCTTACTACAAATAACTAAACCCATAAACTATTTATTTAAGGGGTGTTTTGATCCTGCTCATTTTGGACGATAAGAAAGACGGTACAGTGTCTCAGAGGCTCACGCCTGTAGGGTCTGTTGTTAAAATCATACCCAGGCCTATGTGTGCAATTTGCGTCTTTCTTCAGTTTCCTCACACATACTACAGCCATGCAGTCAGGGGGGCTGGTGCCATAGCGTGCAAACATGCTTTATGACTGCCTGGCATCCCGTTCAGCATGTACCCTGCCACGCACCCTGTGCCGCCTGCAATAGGCTCCAGCTGAACATGACCCTGTGCTGGATTAGTGGTTATAGAGGGAAGAGTGATGGATGGATGGAGGAGGGTAAGATGGATTGTGTGGTAAGCGGACACGCCACTGGCCGGAAAGGCACTTGGAAACATACAGAAGGAAACATGTTAAAGAAAGGGTGGTGATGGTGTGGTGGGGCAAAAAGGAGGAGCCAGAGGTGTGAGTCACTAAAATGTGGTGGTGAGGGGTGTGGCCTGAAGGAGGAGCCAGATGTGTGAGCCAATGTAAAATGTGGTGGTGAGGGGTGTGGCCTGAAGTAGGAGCCAGAGGTATGAGCCACTATAAAATGTGGTGGTGAGGGGTGTGGCCTGAAGGCGGAACCAGAGGTATGAGTCACTATAAAATGAGGTAGTGAGGGGTGTGGCCTGAAGGCGGAGCCAGAGGTATGAGCCACTATAAAATGTGGTGGTGAGGGGTGTGGCCTGAAGGCGGAACCAGAGGTGTGAGTCACTATAAAATGTGGTGGTGAGGGGTGTGGCCTGAAGGTGGAGCCAGATGTGTGAGCCAATGTAAAATGTGGTGGTGAGGGGTGTGGCCTGAAGGTGGAGCCAGATGTGTGAGCCAATGTAAATTGTGGTGGCGAGGGGTGTGGCCTGACAGAGGCGCCAGAGTTGGGTCCCTGCAATCAGGACTGGATGGTCTCTGCCAGTCCATGTGTGCAGACTGGCATAGCAGCATAGCTCCCAGGCTGGGGGTGTCTGCCTCTGTCACACCATTTATCGCCCTGCCTCCAAATGGCTGCTAGCAGTACAAATCCTCCTCACTCTCAGTAGAGGGCAGCCTGAGTTCTAAGGATCTCCTCTCCCCCCAGGAGTAGCTTTCTGTTTAACCGCCACACCCATAAATGAGCAGCTTATGGTGCCTCCGGGGGCATGCCCAGCCTGGCCCCAAATTCATTAACCCTGCTCAGTGGCAGTGCAGGACCTGCTCCAATAAACTCCGGGTCCCAGAGTACAGCTCAATATGCAGGACCCCCCCCACCCCTTACCCAGAAATCTAAATGCACCCCATTCAGAAGCAGACTGTTCCAATTTTGCCATTAGTCTTATTACTGGCGAGTGAAGTTAGCTCTGACTTTTTCCAGCTAAGATTTTACACCCCCCAATAACAAAGATAAGCCTACAATATATGTGTATGAAATATCCAGGGCTACAGCAGCGTGTGAACTGTGCGCCGTAAATCACCCGGGGGGCCCTGAGACTGGCAGGAGACGTAGCCCCTCCCCCCGCCCCGCTCCCCCACAGAGTTTTTACAGCTCCAGCACCTACGTCGGGCTCGGGCTGGCATAGGCCAGTGCTGACGCTTGGCCTGCAAACGACAGACAGGGGCCCCACGAAGGAGGTACGCAGAGGGACGACGCCCCCTGCCATTTGTGCAGCGTCAAAGAGCCGCATGAAAGACCCTTTCACCCCCCCCTTTAAAAATACACTGGGGATCATTCCTCCCAGCGTGTGGCACCTCGTTATATAGTGGCAAATTCGTGAAGAATCGCCGTCGTACACCAGAGACACTCGTGAAAATGTTACCACAGTGTGGTGTTGGATCAGGTGTCGGACAATTCTGGGGGGTCCTGGATTCCTCTTAGGGGTGGGGTGGGCATAAGAGAGGCCATAATTCATACAGAGGGGCCAACCATTAGCCAATGATGTGATATGAAATTATATCATTAGCCAATGATATATTGAATCAACAAGTGACAGGGGAGGAGGACTCTGGGAGGGGGACTCTGCTTTCAGCTGGGGCCAGTGTCATGCCTGTGGCTCCACCTCTGCATATGGCCATTGGTTCCTCTAGACAAAGAATTGGGTCTGAGGTACCATTCTCATCATTAGCAGCACCAAAGCCACTCCTCACTCCCCCCCCCCCTTCTCCCCACAGGGGGGAGGTGTGCAGCTGTAAAAATGCTATACCACCTCTGACCACCAGAGGCCAGTTATCAGAGTTCAGGATCCATGGGGCTTGACCGACTCAAATGGTCCTTCTTCTTGCAGGCTGAGTGGGTCGCTCCCCCCCCACCGCCCCTCCCTGGATGCAGACATGTTCACATCACAGACGGAGGAGACGCACCTGCCACTTTCCCTCCTTCTTCATGAAGAAAACGTCTCCGTTTTAGCCTAAGCCCCCCCCCCCCCTCCAAAAAAAATCGCCCCAGAACAACGTATTTCTTTGGCAAACCTTGGACTAAAATTCAATTCTGTCTACCAGGCTCATTCTGGGTAAAATTATATCTGACTGGGTCATTTAAAGTACTAAAATTAATTTGCATCGAAATCCGTTAATGTGAATCTAAAAGTTGAAGCTTCTTTTCGGCATGAAAAAGTGACAAAGTACAAAGTGGGCCTAGTGGGGGCTGCTGGGATGTCTGGCCCTTTCCTGTTCCCAGGATGCACGGCCCTATGGCTGGAAAAACCAAGATGGGTGAAGGTGTGAATAGAGCCACTTTTTGAAGCCCCCCCCCCCGCCCCCCGCCCGACATCCAGCACCACCCCCTCTCCCGTGCAATCTTTCCGAACGAAGGTGGGCTGTAACCCGGACTGCGATTCAGCACCGTGGCACATTCCGTTTTGCAACCACTGCAGCTGGGAAGGGGACAGAGAGGGCAGGTTCTGGAATAGCAGCGCTTTCTCTCGCTGGGGGCGGGGGTGTCGAGAGGCACGTGTGCCGCCGAGCGAGCGCCGGGTTCCGGCTGGACACGACCTGTGAGGTCCATAACTGAAGCCTCGTGGCCGGAATATTTAACGAGGTGGTTAGAAGGCACGGATCTCTCCAGCCAAGAGTCGCCGTCGCATTTCTGCATGCGGCCGCAATTTATGTAGGTAAATAAATATGTAAACAAAGCACTTTTGCTGCTGCAGGAATGTAAGACATTATGGAAATGAGATTTTCGATGGCATAAATACACACACGTGCATGCTGAGCCGCCGCGGATTCCTGGCGCTGCGCGCAGGGCCGACTTGCCCTGCTCTCTTCCGACCGCGTTCTTCAGGCTGTGATTAATGGTAAGAGGAATGAACAGGGAGGATAAACATGGCATTAATATGCTGAGTAGCCAGCTGCTGCACAGCACCTCTGTGTGGGCACCAGTGTGTGTGGCTGCTCACCCGGTGGCCAGTGGCCCAGTGTCTCGGGGCACCCCTTTACCCACGATGCCTTGCTCCACCATCACATGGTCTGGATTTTGGAGCTGCCAGACCTGGGGGTTGCCTTGAGCTGGAGAGGATTGGGCTGCCAAAAAGCTCTGAGGGTCTGGAGAGCGGGAATTTTTATTTTATATAAAGAAAAACATTTCAGGTCATTTTACAACACCGAGGTTCTGTCTCAGCGTTCAGCGCCTAAGAAATTGCCATTTACTACGCCCCGGGAATAACACGGGGTGCAGCTTGGAGTCTGGCGAGTCACCGCTGTGACTCATCCGGCAGAGTCGCGAGTCTCTGCTACTGCGGCCACCATCTTTTTCTAGCGCCCACGCAAAGACTCCCCCTGGCCATAATGGGGCACAGTGCTCAGCTCCGAATGCCAGCAGATGTATCCCTCAGAGAACAGGATGAAACATCCCAAAATACCCCGAAAGACGGCGACGGCGCAGCAGTCGCTGCTCAGTTTGGTGCCCCGTGCACGAGACTCTGCGCTGTGGAGCGTCGGTCATGAAATGAGCACATGCAGACCCAGATACAGTCACATGACCTTCCGGGTCGCCTCTGGCAGTCGCCCTCTTTCCCTCTTTGGGAGTAGGTGAGGCCGCTCTGCTTATGTCCATGGTTCCGCCATCCGCTATTTATAATGCTGCCCCCTAAAGACGCTGGTTTTCCAGCAGCCTCCCCGGTGGCCCCAGGCGCGCGTCGCCTCCTGCTGGCGTGTGACCGCCCTGCGGGCCAGCGGCACGTGCTGTCAGTACCCCGCCCCAACGGATGCTTGTGGTCCACGATTTTGTCAAAAGCGGTTCAGTAATACAGCTAGCCCTCAGTTCCAATAAGAGGATGGGGAGGGGTTAGAGGTGGGGCCCAGGGGGCGTGTCCAGTCTCGGCATAGGGAGTCACTGGTCTTTGGATCTATTATAAGATGGGGTGTGAATAAGCTGCGTGCTGTCGTGTTCCCCTCTGGGAGCCTAGCGTCAAGATGTCCTTCAGACAGGCGGCTCTCCAAACGATGAGTCACACTGCGGGGGGGGGGGGTCACCGCGCTGCCCCCTCTGATGCTGTTCCTCCGTGCACCTCCCTCTGCAACTCGTGCCCCCCCTTTTACGACTCCTCTCCTCCATCATCTCCTGGCCATCGCCGTTTCCGTCCTCCCCAGTCTATACCGCAGTAACTCTTGAGTGCCTTGGGTTGCCTGCGTTGTGAAAGGCTCCATATCAGAATAAATGGAGTTGAATTGGAGTTCCCAAGCTGTTGAGTGCAAATGGGGGCACCCCATAACTCCGGATCCCTGTGGATCTTGGATCTCTAAGCCTTATTGGGCGAGGGTGTGACCTCTGACCCTGGTTTGCACGTGCGTCAGTAATGTTGCTTGGACATCAGAACGTATAGCTTATGGGCTCCACAGCGCCCCCCTATTTGGTCCCATCACATAGCTGTGGACACCAGACGCAGACCCAAGGGCGAGGAAAAGCCCCAAAGAGACGGTAGCCCCTGGCTCCTGCCCCCCGTTTGCCCAAAACCACGGTAATTCTGGATTTTTTCCTCTGCAAAGAAAATATTGTTGGAATTATTTTGGAACGGGCCAGCCGCCCTGTTTCCTTTTTTCCACGGTTTTCCGTTGTACTTGTCGCTTGGAAAAAAACACCCCATTAAAAAAGGGAGAAAAAAAGAATATTGTGTGAGCTTGTTTAGTGAGGTGACCTCTCACAGCACATCCCGGCATAAGCGCTGAATCACGTCACATGACTCATCGGGAACGGCTTGAGCAGAGAGGGCCTGCAATCAGTCGCCATGACCAAGTGCGATGGCGGCCGCAGTCCTCATGGGGCCACATCCCCAGGGCTCCCGTGTTCGTTAATTCCGCCGGCATTATTATGGGAAGAGAAGGCACCTGTTTTGCTTTTTTCATTCTGAGATAAATGATACTGAGGGACGCAGGTCCTGCGTGCAGTTTTTAAACGAGTAACAATCCATGAAAAGTGCTGGAGCCGTGTCCGGATCCGGGCTTTTTACCCTTAAATAAACAGAACATGTTATTCACGTCACACCATGCCAGTAGCCATCACAGAGAGCCTCTCAGGCTTTTGGGGGGAGGGCAGGGGGGGTGTGCATATTAAATTCCACCGGCTGGGAAGGACTGCGGAGGAGCCTGCCAGAGACGTCCGGAGAGTACAAATGTTTATTTAAAAAGTTATGTTCGAGTTTTGATTCTCGCTCGTTTTTATTCTCCCTCTCGGCCGTTTGGCTCGGTGCGCGTGTCTGTCCATCATGTGG
>JAODKL010000095.1:3169497-3185224 GCA_026780765.1 Petrocephalus schoutedeni
GGCCCCCCCCCCCCCCCCCCCCCCGGCTGCCCCCGATTGGCGTCTCCTGTCCTTTAAGGTCTGTGCCCCGAGCGAGCACGATAAGAAATGGTCCGGTCCAAAGCAAACGGAACTCGGGCCGGCCGTCCGGCACTGTGGTCTGGATACAGAGTGCCACGGCCCTGCGCAGGGTAAGCGAGCCGCTGCGTCGATCCCTGATAGCTTCTCTTCCCTTCCTGTGAGCACTTTCCAGCCCATCTGACTTGGGCTTTAATTACCTGTGAGTGGGCTTCGGTTTCGCGAGCTTGCTCATGGCGACTCGCTAGGATGTGGCCACCGCAGGAGGAGGTCCACTTCGGCTGGTTTGACCCCCCACTGCTTCACTTACCTGGCTCTATGGTGGGAGGGGCAGGGAAAGGACGCGTCCAATTGGCCGCATCTGCCAGCACACCCCTGTTTATTTAGCGTGACACATTCCGGGCCACTCGCTGTTTACCTGCACGTATGGTGGGGGGGGCAAAGTCGTCTCTCTTGTCAGTAGGGGGAGTTCACTGCTCTAGTCAAACCTGTGGGCCCTCGCCAATGCCAGATCCTAAAGATGACATACCTGTTGCCACGGTAACCACCCCTCCCTCTGAGATGGACAGTACAGTGCTGGTTTGTTGAGATTCTGATTGGCTGGGGGGATTTGCATGACTGGGAAAACACTGCCTCCTACTGGACGACACAGATAATTGTGGACTACCGATTGCATATGTGACTGGTACTTGTTGTTTCGGGGGGTGGGTGGTGACATTCAAAAGTGAGCTTTTCAAATTTCCTACAGTCTCCCTTCAGACCTTGGCCCCATTGCACTGCCCTCGCCATTCTGGGCGTGACTCTGGCTGTGGGGGGGGTGGGGTCAGGTCACTGGAGTCTGACGCTCTGCAGGAACACGCTGTGAGAACGCAGGACACCTTTTTAACGCGCCCTGGAACCTGTACACAGATTATAAAAAGTTATAGTGCCAGCAGAGAACACCGTGGATCCGTCTTGTCGTAACGGCCACTCTGGAGGCACAGTCCCCACACACATCCTGATCCGCTCTGGCACTGGACTGGCTGGACTTGGGGGGGGGGGCAAATTTTGTTTGGACATCAACACATACCCGACACTTTCTCCTTCGTGGGAAAAGCACATTAACAGTTTTATATGTTTTATAGTTTTTTTATAATATAGGGATTTATATGACCAAACTGACCAATCAGAATCATAATAAAAAGAAAGCTTTTGTGATTGGCTAAACACTTCTAGGCTAGAAACATGAAATCCCGGGGGGGGGGGGGGCTCAGCTCCCACTTATACTCAGCCTTGATGCTGACAATCTGTGTATTTTACTGCAAACAGGACTCAGTTTTAACGGCAGCACATTTACATTTACATTTACAGCATTTGGCAGAAGCCCTTAGCCAGAGCGACTTACATAAGTGCTCAGAAGTCTCCGGTAGTGAATATATTCTGATAGTGGTTCAATTGAAGCCAGGCTAAGAATACCATCTGTCTAAAAGTTCTATTGGGAAATAGTTTTTGTCTTTAACTTAAATGTAAGAATGTTGCCCTCCCTAAGTTAAAGTGTCCAGAAGCCTCTGCACAATGACTGTCATCTTTTTTTAAGACAGCTGGAAAGTAGCAAGTGGCCCCAGGGATTTATCTTGTCCATGATTAGGTAAGACCTTCATAGTATGAATCATATCATCCATAGCTGCTTATCTATCACGGGGATACAGTGCGCCCACAGCCTATCCCAGCATGCACTTGACACGAGGTGATGGACACTTGTCAATCTCAGGGCAATTCTGAGACACCAGTTCACCTAACTACAGGAGTTGAGACCGTGGAAGGAAACCCACCCACTCGCATTCGATCCCATAACCCTGAGAGGCGGCAGTGGCACCTACAGAACTACCATCTCACCCCTGCGCTACCGTAAGAGTGGCTGGGAGAGATTTTGCTGCTTTGCTCCAGTCCACGTGGGGGGGCAAAATCATTTCTGTGTCTGACCCCCTCGTTCTCAGGTATCATGCCTTACAGCTTAGCGGTGATTTTAATAAATTCTCGCTAAAGTAACAGTGATTGAATAAAGCTTTTGTGCTGTTCTCACCTTCGGGGCCTGTGGTAAGTTAATGCCTGTAATCCTCTTTGCATTTGTAATACCTGAGTGGGCTTTGCCTATGGTGTGCAAGCGTGCAAAGGCCCCTCAAACCATCTTTAGATCTTTTACCTGTAAGGCATCTTCCCAGTATAAGAGTCCACGAGCTCTGGCTGAGATTTAAAAGTCCTCACTGTCAAGCCCAGGTCACTGGGGTGCCTCTTATTCAATGCGGCTTTATTGGAAGACGGCGGGTCGGTAGGTGGATTTTCCATGGTGGGAGATTCCAGGAGCCGTCTGAAATTCCCTCTCCTGTGCAGCTTTCCCATGTCACAGTATCCCGGTTTATTGCTTCTCGCCGCTAAGCTGCACGTCTTCCTGTCTTCAGGACGTGTCTCACCAAAGTGAGGTATGGATGCGCTCACCATGAGGATGGCCTGCTCAGTGTTCCTATTTGCTATTTTTTATCTCTAGGTTGTCCCTGATCCATAATTCTAAAACCCTGCCTTGAACCTTCTTGTATCTTAGCATCGAACCTTCTTGTCTCTTCTGGTCTCCCTGCACATGCTGGTGGCTGGGCTTCTGAGAACGTTCATCCTTGCTTCCCCACATCACTGGTTACCACGGGGACGGTGACCAGCAGATTGAGTTGTGCTGCTGGCTGGCAGTCTTCTCCACACTGGGTAGCACACTATGGTTAGGGATTATCTGCAGCACTGCTCCCAACATCCCCCCACCCAGCCAGCATCTCCGAGGTGCCCCAATGTGCCTGGCCCAGCTCTCCAGCCTTGACACTTGAGGAAAGTCCAGTAGAACATACCCTGTCCGGCGTCCTTCTGGGGTTAAGGTGACGCCCAGGATGGTGGTGTTAGGCTCGCTGAGATTTGGTCCCCGGGCGGCCACAGATTTGCTAAATCTTCATTGGGTCAAACTCAAAACCCTTCCCTGAAATACTCCAGGGGTGCCAGATATAAATGCCCTGAGCCTGCACTTGGACCCCATGCATTACTCTCAACTGTCTGTGTCTCCGAGAAGCGAAAGATGGGATGTGCCAAAAAAACCATCACGGTATACTTGTGCGAATGGTGTCTAAGGGTCAGTCTTATCTTCTCAGGCTTATGGAGGCCTCCCATCTTCCAGTGTGCGCTCATGGTGTCAGCTAGTTACATAAAATCATCACCAGTGAGTTTAACCAGCAAAAAATGCTGACATGTGACTACTGTGTGTGACCCACTCTGCTTGACATTGGCCGCGACACCCCCGGTTAATCTGAGGCTCTGATCTTATAGCTGCAGTTCTCATTAACCACAGCCCCTGCTGACAAGAACGGGAGTTTAAAGCAGAACAATTTAACAAGCCTGTTATCGGGCTCAAATAGTTCATGCCTCCAATTAAGTTATTTGGCCAAAAACGGCGCGGCTCCGAGCGCCTTAATGTCAAATCCCGCACTGCGAGTTTCTCTGACCGAACGTGGTCGTTCTGAGTGATATAAAAAAGCCATTTAACCCATTCAGACCCCGGAGTCTCAGATATTTACTTGGCTCTCTGGTGTAACGAGTGATGCCGCTGGGATCTGATCTTACAGCAGCGAGGCAAGTGGATGTGCAGCTTATTGAAAGTGACATGGGTTCGAATTCTCGTCTGGATAAAATCTGTCGACGGATCTCACACGTTAAAAACGATCGATCGCACACAAACGTATCATAAAAAGGGTCCTTGTCCTCAAGTCTATTTGAAAAGGGTGGGGGGGGGGGCGCACTTTTGATACCTTCCTAAATACATACAGAAGCCTTTGTGGGAATTTGTAGCATTGTTAGCCCCCCCCCCCCCACCACCAATTTATTCATATGAAACCATGGACTGAGGGGGAGAACAAAGGGGGCTTTCTTTGGGAGGGAGGTGCTGAAAGGCAGGCCAGGGTCTTGATGTGTGCCCGCAGAGCGGTTCAGCTTTTTATTATTATTTTTTTAGCTTTCCGATGTCTCGGGGTCAGAGGTTGTAGTTGGCGAGGGAAGGGGTGGAGCTAAGGTGCTGCTAAACCCCGCCAACCCGCTGTGCCTGTATGCCATCACAACGAGGCCCGACATCTCATTGGCTCCTGCTTGTGGAGGTCAAAGGTCAGCCCGGAAGGACAGACTGAAATCTGCAATTTTTTCTCGGCCCCTCTGGGCAAACGAGGGGGGCGAGAGAGGGCAAGCCTTATTGGGGTAGGAGCAGCGTGGGTTGGGTGCTCAGGGCAGGGGGGGGGAGGGTGGCAGTTATGGCTCATTGGCCTTCAATCTGATAAAGCAAGTGGACTGACATTAAGCAGTAATTACCTGTGGCAAACAAACTGCTTTGCCTGATATTTCTGACTGAGGGAAAGACGTCATATCTAATGAGAGAAGGCCTGGCACTAACCCTTCGCTTTCGCCTGTGCCAAGACCCAAACTCCCCCCTGCGCCCATCCCCCTGCGCCAGTCCCCCTGCGCCCATACCCCTGCACTCCTCCCCACGTACGATTCTGAAAAAAGGGGGAAAAAAACACAAATCTTGGCTAAGGTTTCCCCAGATAATAATTAGCTGTGAACAACCACATAAAAATTTGTTAAACACTTACTTGGAGGGCTTGAGGATGGGGGCGGAGGGCCCAGGGGATGCTGCTTGCGCTTGCCCAGTTGAATTATGGGATGTGAGGGCAGAAATGGCAAAGCTTCATCTCGCGCTGGCTTCCAGGGGCACTGCGTTCTGTAATTTGTACCACATGTGTTGCAGGACGTACAGTCGATTTGAGGGACACTCAGCGAAGAGGAGAGTCTGAGAGAAGGGAGGCTGCCATCCCAGTCAGACAATCCATGCACTGGCTCTTCACTGGTGGGAAGGGTGTCACACCGAGGACGAGTGTACGGGGTGTCACACTGAGGGTGAGTGTAGAGGGTGTCACGCCGAGGGTGTGTTTACGGGGTGTCACACTGAGGGTGAGTGTAGAGGGTTTCATGCCGAGGGTGAGTGTACGGGGTGTCACACTGAGGGTGAGTGTAGAGGGTGTCATGCCGAGGGTGAGTGTAGAGGATGTCACACTGTGAGAGTGAGCCTACAGTGTGTCACACTGAGGGTGAGTGTATGGGGTGTCACACTGTGAGGGTGAGAGAGAGAGAGTTGACCTGGTGAACTTTTTTGAGTTTTAAAGCTGTGAGTTGCACACTGATGGTTCGCCAAACACGGATGCCCTTGCCCAAGCCGGCCATGCAGAATGCGCCTGTGGTGCTGAGGCTGCACCACTGCATATGATTGGTCAGGGTTGCTCCTCTGGAGCACTTCTTCCTCAGCACCTGAAGTCCATCCATCTTTCACATGCGTATCCAGGTCCGGGTCCCAAGGGAGCATCTCAGGCAGCTTTCTGGATGAAGTACCAGTCCATCATAAAGAACCTCCTTTCACTATTAGCAATTTAGAGACACCAATCCAACTTTACTTTCACATAAAAGACATTGAAAACACACACACACACACAACACACGCATACTGTACACACAAACCCCCAGCCCCCAGCTCCGGAAGGGTGAAGCCAGCATGCTATTCATAGTTCTTGTCTGCTGTCAGATGATTTGTGTGAACTAATTATTAAGCCATAATCCCATAATTAGCTGAATAAGGTGTATTGGGGAGGGGAGGCCCAGGTTAGCAGAGGTGGACAGTGTACCGTTATCTGAGGTTTGTCAGGGGGGCCCTCTTCCCGAGATGGGGTGCTGCGGTTACCGGTGGAAACGGCGACATCTCACCTCACCTCCGCGAGCGGGGAGCGACAAGTCCCACGGAGCCGGCAGGACGACACCATGGCCCCCGCGGACAGCCTGCCTTTCACCTCCCGGTGTTTACACAAGGAGTAACTTATCCCCCCAAGCCCCCCCCATCATGAAGCCAAGCCAGCTATAACCACAGCTTAATAAAAACCCGCCTCCCTAACACCCAGCTGCCAAGCAGGGATGTGAAAGAACAGGAAAGAGAGCTTAGAGCCACTGGGGGGGGGGGGGGGGGGGCGAATTGTGGCTACCTGGCCCTTCAGACTGGGGGGGGCTGGCCATCATGATCATTGTCCGAGGTGTTTATTGTCCACATGTTAGGCAGCCAGAGACCCCTCACAATGTTATCCCCAACCTTGTAATGCATAACAGCGTCTCCTATGGAAACAGTCCCTCAAAAATAACCACTGGCCTCGCACGACCGTGGGGGAGGGAACGGGACTTAAAACAAAAGCTGTGAGACCTGACCCCCCCCAACTCCAGCACTCAGTCAGCACTGGATGTGGAGCGGAACCTCAGCGAGGAAATGAGTGTGCTGCAGACACGTGTTCAGGGTCCAAGGCCATGCACTGGTACAGGAGAAACATGGACACTGCGCTTTTGACATTTGACTGACAGGCAAGAAATGGTGCAGTGCTGGGAAAATGAAGTGACAGCTGAGTGAAATGTAGGGAGAATGCAGTGAGAGCAGAGTGAATGCAGGAAGAAAGCAGTGAGAGCATACTGAATGTAAGGAGAATACAGTGAGAGCAGAGTGAAGGTAGGGAGAATGCAGTGAGAGCAGAGTGAAGGTAGGGGGAATGCAGTGAGAGCAGAGTGAAGGTAGGGAGAATGCAGTGAGAGCAGAGTGAACGTAGGGAGAATGAAGTGAGTGCTGAATGAATGTCGGGAGAATACAGTGAGTGCAGAGTGAACTTAGGCAGAATGCAGTGAGTCCTGAATGAATGTAGGGAGGATGCAGTGAGAGCACATTAACTGTACACAAAATATAATGAGTGCACAATAAGTGCAGTGATGCTGCAGACAATGCATATTAAACCTAAGAAAAATGCAGCGACCACCGAGTGCGGTAAAAGCATAGAAAAAAACAGGGAAAAAGACCCTGGCAAAGAGCAGGATGTTAAGGACCTTGGCTGAACAGCTGATGTTTTTGTCCCAGGTGAGCTGTGCGTGAAGAAAGTAAAAGATGCATATAAGATTCTAAAAGGGGAGCGAGTTGTATCTCTAAGCTATACCCTTTTCGCACATTTTCTCTGATGGGAAAGACTTTAGGTTCAGTCTGTAAAAACATAATTTTGGCCCAATCTTTCTGTCCCAGTTTAGATAGCACCCACAATTAATCTGCCCACGCCACCTGGCCTCATTCCAAACAGCGGTGTTTTACTCAACACGCTGTGACTTGTACAAAAAGACAAGAAAATATTCAAGTCAGAAAGGTGCACCTGTAGTATCCCTTGAGTAATAATCTGCAGCAGTATGTTACTGTACTTAGAAAGGCACACCTGTAGTATTCTTGGAGGAATAATCTGTCGTAGTTTATTACTGAACTCAAAAAGATAAACCAACAGTATTCCTATGAAGATTTCAGTATAGTGACAGAGAAAAAACATCAACATATGTATATTCAGATGGTTTTTTTCACTACAAAATGGAAAAGAGACTATTCAATTCAATTCAATTCAGTTTATTTTTATATAGCGCCCTTCACAACAGAGTTGTCCCAGGGCGCTTTACATGGGTGTGTTAGAATACATTGATATACATATAAAATGAAATACATAGGACAAAAGAAAGACAGAATAGAAAAGAAAGAGAAAAGAAAAAGAAAAAAGCCAATTGACAACGGAGGAGAGGAACCAAAAACTCCCTATAATACGTGGCAGTACTATAACGCTTATACATGTACAGTGAGCATGGAGCACAAGGATGCGAGGAGGAAACAGTGCTTTATTTTGGGATGACTGTTGGGACGGAGAGGAACAGAAACAGTTTGGCATAAGCATGGGAACAGAAACAGAAGGAACCGAAAAGGAGTGTTAGGTCATGGATGGGCTGACTGTGCATGGGGAGGTGGCTCACTGGGCCTACCTTCATCTGATTGGTGGACGCAGGCTTCGCCCCCCTGACACCGATATAATGTGACAGTAACATTATGTGCATCACTATAATTAGACAGGCAGTGAAAAAACAGGCACTTCAGTACACATCAGCGTCACGGCCCCGAAACCCACACATGACGCTCAGATTAATGGAGGAAGAAGTCCTGGCCTTCATCATAACGGAGAGAACTCCCCAGATCCCTCCGGAAAAACGATTAGGTCTTCTGGGTACCATGAGAAAACAAACAAAACAGACGGGAAAAGCCACGGTTACGGGCAAAGCCTGCTCCCCATGTCCACGGCGAAAAAGGCGCAGAAATTTAATGACACCATTGGAGTTTATGTTTTCAACTGTAGACAAAATAAATGTGTGACGTCAGCGGGTAGCAGAAGTGGAGGGCTAATTTTGATAGGGGGTGCAGGGAGCGGGCGGCCATCTGATGTCATATTTTGGGGTATAAACATTGTTTTTACGACAGGCAGCAACCTGGCCAGCAAATGCCATTAAAATGCAAAGGTGGAGAGAGATGCTAACCCGACTCGGCCCGGAGGACTGTAGGACAACCCTCAAGGTTTTAAAAGCTACCTCCCCCCCACCCCCGTTTGGTGAAATGTTTTATTCCGCAGCTGGTTGTTTCTGGTGTTGGGCAAATGGAACAAGCCACTTTCTGCTAGTTTTAGGGGGTTTCAAGGTGTGCTCAATCACTTATTTGGGACAGGGCTAGGGGACCTTTGGGTGTCCAACTGATGAAAAAAGTGTAGGTCCGGGTCTAAGGGGGTGCAGGTATCTCCCTGGATATTGTTGTTGTTGTGATGAAGAGGAGGAGGGACAGGCAGCGCCGAGCCGGGACAAAGGCCGGCAGCCGACTCTAGGCCCCGTCAGTCTCTTCTTGCCCAGATATGAGAGCAGGGCGACATCTTTATTTGGCCTGATAGGCAATGGAGAGGAGAAAAGAAAACATAGAAAGAAAAGAAGGAAAAAGAAGGGAGAGCCCCCAACAGAGCCCTCGGAACCGCTGGCTTTATTTTCACGTTACGCTCCGGCCACAAAGCAAACATGGCCGCCACAGTGCATTTCCCCCGTAAAGCAAACTCTCCAGCCAGTAAAGCTCCGCCCCCCCAGCCAGCTGGAGACCCAGCCTGTTTTGCTGTTTGTGGAGATCAGACTGAATATTTTGACACTGACTGGGGGGGGAAAGGCAGGACCCTACGTTTTGCCTCAGGACATTCATGGGTGGAGCTGCCTTCCTGTTTATTGCTGAGCAGGGCCTGTGCTTGCTTACTTTTTAGCAGGTTAGCACGCGGCTGTCTGTTTGGGGGGGCGGTGTGCACTCGCGACCCCCCCTCCATGCAGATAGGCTGTGCTTCACCCCTCGATGACCCTCCACAAGCGGCACCAAGATGCCCTAAAAGCACGGCGAGGCCTCTAAGCACCATCTCTGATCTCTGTGGGGAGCCCAGGTCAGGATTTCTTCGCCCCAGAGCCATGGAAACCATCACAGGAGATGGCAGCCATCAGGCCGAGCTTCTCCTCCGACTTGGGGGGGGGGGGGCTGAGGGGTGGCTGGATTAACCAAGCGAAGAGAGTAAACAAACGAGGAGAGGGGCCACGGCGGCTTGTGCGGCCGGCGCCGGTGGGGGGGGAGAGGGGGCCGGACCCCGGCTGTGATCACACCCTCCTTGGTCAACAACGTGGGGCCCCGATGGACACCTCCCACCTATGCCGCCTGGTGGCCGCCGCGGTTCACATAACAACACACTGGGGGGAGGCGGCTGCGACTGCTGGGCCCCCAGGGGGGGATTTTTAAAGTCCGAGACCAGATGGAGCCCCCCCGGCCTCTAAAAATGGACACGGGAGTGACATAACGCTGACACACAGACAGATTGCTCCCACCTGTTCCTCACTGCGAATACCAGAGTGTCTCCATCAAATTCACCATGACGACAAGCATGGATGGGATGGGCACCTCCTCCACAACACCCTGCAAGGTGACGTCAAGCGTCCTGCAGCTAGCCCGTAAAAACTGCGTGCTTTCCCAGAATCCTCCATTTCACACATTTGGAGCCAGTGCTCCCTGGCCAGTGATGACTGGAGATCCACCCCCCACCCCCCACTGGCCGAAGCTAAAGGTGCCCGAGCAAGACTGGGGCCTGCCTTCAGCACCATATCCCAAACGTGCTCAGATCGCAGTCAAATTAAAGTACCACCACCTTGACAAATACCCCCCCCCCCCCAGCCTGCTAGTCAGACATGACTGGTTAGTTCCTGGCTAACCGTGGCACCATCACTGCACCTTGGCTACAATGGTAATCAGTGTGTTCTCCTTATTTGCATATTCTGGGCCAGCCAATGAGATGACGTCTTTGGCTTCTAGTGCATGAACACACATACAGTGGGTCGCGACCCCCTTAGACCGGCACCGAGGCCTTACGTGACAGCATGGCCCTCGCACTTACCCCCTCTGAACCGCGAGGCCCTTAACTCATTTTCACTGCTCCCGAACGCCCAGAGGGTATGTTATTAGTTCAAATACAAAGTGTTTTCACAGAGGTGTTTTCACAAGGCTAAGCTAACACTGAGATCCAGAGGCAGGTCCCCAATGTCCCAGGCGGGTCCCCCAAGCTTAGCGGGCGGCTGATAATGTGACTTGAGCCGTTCTGTCAAGAGGGGGGCAGATGAAAATCGTCCAATCAGGGAGCAGCTTCAGCCATACATACAGCTGCTGTACTTTTCGAAAAAATACATCAATAACAATATAATCACCTGATTAAAGGTTCCAATAACTCAGAGCTCCTTATAAGATGGAGTTACCACTGAATACAGGACCTTTTAAGCATTTTAGGTATGTGTTTATGTGTGGCTCTGAAGGTCAATCCTGTGAGCAGGAGGTTGCTGGTTTGAATCCCATACTAGAGTAGCTGGATCACCATTAGGACCTTCAGTCCCTGAAAAAATATCCTGCAAGGGCACTGGATGGACAGCTGAGCCAGTGCTCAGACCCCTAGCTTCTCTTAAAGAAAGGAGCAAAAACCATATTCCAAAGTACCAGATCTCATAGCTGTACACATGATAAACCAGTGTATATTCTTAAACTAGCCTTTAGCTTCTAACATGGTGGTCAGGAGGTCAATGTGGCCAGAAGTTCTACAAATGAGGATGTTTGTCAGGCCACTTAAGAAAAACTGTAAATAACTTTTCCAAAAACATGGTGCCAACTGAACAAAAAGCTTTCCTGGGGATTAAAGTGTCAAAATAGTGCAGATCATTTTAGGAGCCAGTATGTTACTAAGGGGAAACATGAGGATCAGCTGGGGAGGATCTACTGGTCACTGGCTACATAAACCAAGCAGCATTATTAAATATCTCATTAAAGGCAATCAAAGTTCAGCTCAAGGAAAGTCTGTCAGCAAAGGATGTAATCAAAGACCAAGAGCCGAGGGTCACAGAGAGGGGAGGAGAGGCCTCTGGCTTCCAGGCATCTGGGGTCCGTCTGTCTTATCTGCCTTACATATAGCTACGTCTCCCAGAATTGGGGCATAACTGCACTGTCCTGAGCACTGTAGATATGTAAATATATTTATTTATTTATAATTTAGCTTTTCAATTCAACTCTTTTTTACTTTTTATAAATAATTGCTGGCACTGAAAGGGACTCAAAATTCTGATACTGATTCTGAGCTTTTTTTGAGAAATGCATCCCATTGGCAGTTTGGTGACGTACATCTTCAACCACTTCACCTGACTTATGGATACAAAAAAATATGATTTCTGCTGATGGCAGAGTCATGGCTTCGGGTGAGACTGCAGTGGTTTTGCATTACCTGCATTCATAATTGAAGGAAATGTTAGATTCAGAGGTCCCTGAGAATAGATCGTTTTCCCCGGGAGGTCTGTCTGAGGTACGGAGCTCCCACCCTGCATAGGTAGGTACAGTGATTTACTGGGGGGGTGGGGAAGGTGAAGCCCTCTGCTGGCCCCTCCATCTAGCCTAACTCTCACAGTGACCCCCCCCCCGACCAGCCTCTCTCCCTTTTAAATTGTCCAGCAGATCTGTTTTGGTTACTCTTACACCTTGATAATCTACACCTATAAATCAGCCACCATGAAACAGGTGTCCCACCCCCCCGGAGTGAGGACCCTGCAGGACGCTGTGACGTGACATGTTTATGATTCACTAATGTCACCAGCCTTTCACGCAATCGCGTCCGCAGAGTGGGAAAACCGATAACCCAGTGGCGGGGAGATCAAATCGAGCGTTCCTAAAACAAACAGCATGCCAATTATGGATCGCTTGGAATTTTTTGGGGGGGGGGTTCACATGCCTCACCAGTTTTTTTGAGTTTCTCTTATCAGTGATTCAAAGTTGAGGTTCACAACTAATAGATAGATAGATAGATTTTTTTATTGCCATTTGCACAGGTACAGGTCAGTACAAGTACATTGGAATTCCTGTGCGTGTCTCCCAGACTGATTTTTATAAATAGGGACAGGGGAGAGGAAATAAGTAAAAAGAAAAGATATAAAAAAATATATAAGATAAAAATAAATAAGAGCAGCAAACACACTAATTGCAGGATGGAGTAAGTAGACACACTGTGTACAGATGCAGGTACAGGATACAGAGTGCATGGCCTGGGTGGACCCTGTATCTGAACACAGTGAGCGTCTACTTACTCCATAATGGTAGATTACTCTGTAACTAACGGTCCACAAATCAGTGGGCCAGCCAGGGGATGTTACTTTGGTCCTTTTTCTAGAGCTTTCCAGCAATAATCCGAGATGACGTGGATAGCCCATTCCCGGGATCCAGAACCAGTACCACTGATCACTCAATTAATTCAATTCAGTTAATTTCAGCGCAGTTCTTCATTGTCATTTAAACAATACAATGTACTAAGTACTATGAAATTCTTCCTCGCCTGTCTCCTTGCAGACTACCACATGGCAAGGTGACAAGTTCACAAGAGTACAGCTCAATAAAAACAATAGTTAAATAAAAAAATAAGGAAATTAATACAATTCATTTAATATGGTGGCTGTTGGTTTAGCTGCTCAGCTCTGCCTGCACCTCTGACTGGGAGAACTGAGACAAATGATATTCCATCCTGCCATAATGCCAGCGCGGTCCAATTTCTGATAGGACCTGCAATGCCGGACTCCTCAAGCAAGTCGGGAACAGTATCTGCGGCTGTAGGAGCCGCAGAGTGGCGGCATCACCCCACGTCATGGACTTTCTCTCCAAGGTCTGAAAGAATTACTAAAGTACAGCAATAATACAGCAACAGGAACAGGATCCAGTCATATCTGTCCCAAGGTACTCACCCGCAGTGGAGACCAGTGTTTCTCAGATGATCGAAATGGCAGTGTTTTGGGGGGTGGTGTCAGGTTTAGTGGGTATGGATGCTTCAAAGCACCTGCTAAATGAATGGAAATATAAAAGAGCTGGTAGCAGAAAGGAGCTCTGGTTATCTGGGGTTGTGAGTGGCTGGATGCTCATGTTCTGATTGCGATACACACTGAGTGTGTGCCTTATACACACTTGGCTACCTTAGGCTGCATTACGCCTCTCCCTTCCCACTCATGGTGTCCTTGTTCTTCCTCAGGGACAGGTTAAATCGCACACTGATCTTGGTCGTAGCCCTCAGCGTTTTCATTTAGCTTTTGGCTAAGATATCCTTGGTTATCTTCTCTGGCACCGCGGCCGCCCTGGTGCCCATGGACGCCTTCCGCTATTATATGCCGCTTGTTTGCTTCCTCTGCTTTGAAGATGTTACTCTGGTTAAAGGCAACAGCTAAAAATGTTTAAAGGAAACAGCTTGCACTCCCCCAGGTATCCCTGAATCCCTCTGCAGATGTTCCCTCAGAGCTTTCTGTGTCTGACCAGTCTTGGCCCCTCCTGAATTTGCCCAGTGCCCGACCTTCCCTCGCTGGGCCGCTACACCGGCCTTCCCTCGCCGGGCCGCTGCCCAGCCTTCTGAGCCCATCCCTGCGGCAGCCGTAAACCGCGTTTCAACACGAGGACAAATATTTCTGACTTTGATCAGCAGTGGCCCCGCTGACCCCGTGGGTCCCGATTGGAGCCTGGAGGGGAAGAGGAGGTGATGGGGGGGGCGGCTTGAGAATCCCCAGCTGACCTGAGAGGGCTCTAAATCAGGTGCCGTCTTAGACGAGGGAGTTCGAGTGGCTGGGGGTGAGGCTGGTAGGTAATTCATTAGGGCGACATCTCAGATGACTACGACTGTGCAGGCCCCACGTTTCAGAGCTGCAGCTGGGGGTCGGTCGGGGGGGTGGGGGGGAATAACTTCCAGATTCGCTCAACATCTTGTACAAGTGGCTTACGAACAAAATCAGCAGTAGGTTGGAGCGGTGACATTTGCTTCAGGACCCGGTATTATTATTGTCGTGGTTGTTTGTTTATTAGCGAGTTAAGATGCTGTATCTGGAAGATGACAGGTTTAAAGGGTTAAATCCCACAATTGTGTGTGTGTGTGTATATATATATATATATTCTTTTTGAAATGAACTGATGTACTGTGCTCTAGGATTCACAGGCTGTCTGCATGCTTTCAGTTCTAAATCTAGGTCCTTAATGACTGCTCCACCTACAGGCTGTGCCGTAACCCGCTGACCACCCGTGTGGATCCTGTGTCCACGGAGCTGAATGCAGGTGTGTTTGTCAGAAAGGTACGACTTGGCTGGCATGTAAGCTGTGGCAGAGGGTACACACTAATCACACTGGCTCCCCGGCATGCTGTTATGTTTATGGCCGACTGACTGTGCCCTTTACCCGTTTGCCCCCCCGCCCCTGGTTTAAATCACACCTGCGGGCCGTGGCTTGCTCATAAAACTGTCCCTGCTTATCTGGCTAGCCACGAGGAGGAGTGGGAATGACCACACTCTGGGGGGAGCTCACTTCCTTCTGTTTGAGCAACACAGGTGGTGGGGGGGGGGGGGGGGGGGGGGGGGTGTGGGGGCTGTGGTTCCGGCTGTCCTTGAGCCTGTTCTGACTCTTTCTGCGCCATCTTCACGGCTAACTAGGGTGACCAAGGAGTTTTGGGGCCCCTGAGATGCATAGGAAGACAGAGTCTCCACCCTGGGGTCCCAGAGAACAGTCTGGCAGGGAGCTGGGTTGGAGCGAAGTGTGGACCAGGTTGGGAAACAGTTATAGTGCATCGTCTCCACAGAACTTGGGAGGCAAGGCTTTCAAACTGCCAGGGCACGCTGCTTGGCTCTCAGGGAGGGCACACGCACTACTCTGCCGAACGAGCAACAGCACACACTGCAACACCGATTGCAAGATTCTGCTTGACGTTAGCACTGGCAAAATTGCCACAAAAACCTCCCACAAATGCACACGCGGGCCATCTTTTTAACAGCTGTGGATGACAGCCTCGAAGGAGACTATGTGCTTCATCCAAATTTGCCCAAATAACATTTTCCTCACATACTAATGCCTGGCCAAACCCTTCCTCCACAGAACGGAGTGAACAAGATCGTTTTTGTCTCCAGGACTGGATGGACAGGCATCATTTTAGCGCACGACCCTGAAATTTAAACCAGACACACCAGCCAATAGGAGGGTTCCACACGTGACCTTCTGTATGACACAGCCCAATTTTTCAAAACATTACATTGTCTCAGAAGGAAGTCACCTTTGGAGGAACCAGACCCAAAGGGGGAGCCCATCCTCCAGGGGCCGGCAGAGGAAGCCCTAACCCTAACCAGAGCCAAAGGGGGA
>JAODKL010000095.1:3206692-3220322 GCA_026780765.1 Petrocephalus schoutedeni
AAAAAACCCACCCCACCCCGACTCCCTCATCTTCAAATCCCTGTATGACTTTTCCAGATCCAAGGTCATCTGGACTGGTGGAGGAGCTTCTGTCTGGATCATCTTCACTTCATTGTGTAGAGACATGCCATGTTGTTAGGACTCTGTCCTCCTCTGTATTGGGGGGGGCACTGGTACCTCTGTATACCTCTGGATAATTATCGTTGACACGCCCTCGGCAGACGAGAGTTCCCCAAAGCCTCAGCTTATAGCCCCGTCCTTCCCATGAGCTGCCACAGCAGACAGGTAACTAAGACCTGCCACGAGCTGCCACAGCAGACAGGTAACTAAGACCTGCCACGAGCTGCCACAGCAGACAGGTAACTAAGACCTGCCGCTGCACTTGCACTTGAGCGTGCTTTGGGGAGTCACGCTCATCCCGGCACTACACCTTCAGTCAGGTTATTGGAGCGGAAACGGGGGTCACGCCTGGCCACTATACCTGGCTCTGTAATCCCATCTAGGTCTGTGCGAGTAACACAACGGGTCCTTTCATGACCGAATTAACAAGGTATTTTTTTCCCTTGTACTCAAGCAGCCTCAAGCAAAAAACAGATACGTTTATGCATCATGTAAAATATGTCGTTGGCCGTTTGGGGAGCCCACTAGCCTGAGAGCTGGGGGGCGTTAGGATACACGTGCCCTGCCTTGGCTTCTCCCACTGTTTGCAGCTTAGAAGGATATCTTCTGACCGTTAAGAGCGGAGGCCCAGACAGAGAAACAAGCCCCGCGGAGAGGAGCAACCCATTTCCTGGACATTGAAGATCATGTATCATCCTTTACCAGAATGTCCGAATAGCAGCTGGGGAATTGCAGGGTCTCCTCCCAGTGTAAGAATGGAGCGGCGGCCGGGTAGCTGAGAAACACCGGCGGGTATCGCTGTGGCGATGCATCTGAAACGGGTGGCGGCTAATGGAAGGATGCCACATGTCCTACCCGAGGCTGAACAACGTCTTCCTCCATCCTCTTTGTAAAAGTGCAGTCGAACGGGACACAAGGTGGAGAGAGACGGCGAGAGAGGCTGGGAGAGCGAGGGAGAGATTTAGATGTTTAGGGGAAGCAGTGAAGCATTCTGGCATTGGTCCGAGAAGCGGAGAGATTACCCTGGAACGCAGTCAGCACTGCTGGTAAGATGAGGCCAAGTGCAGCTCTCCGGGAGCCTAATTGCCATGTTATGCGAACCAGGAAAGCAGAGCTGTGAAGTTAGTAAGCTTTGCAATCAAACTTTTATCATTTACTGTGCTCATTCCAAGACTTCTCTCTGGCGATGACCATGAACGGATTTATCCACTTTAAATCATTTTCTGTTATTTTCCAAACTGCCACAGATCTTGAGTTCAGGTCTGGTCTCCTCTAGTCAATGATGGGCCAGTCTGGGACCAGTAACCGGTAGCCAGCATGTTGAGACGTTTGGTTTCCTAGCTACACCTAATATAGGCCTTGTTTGGCGGGTGACATTACATGCCAAGGAGGAAGTGCCAGATGATGTCGGGGAGACACGGGAGATCGTAATGTCAGGTGGAGGATCCCGGATGCTTCACACTCCTTGGTGGAAGCCTACAGAAATGCATGGAGTACTCCAAAATTCTCTGAAGTCCTGACTGTTGTTGGTTCTCATGTCAAGACAGGCTTTGTGTTAGCGCAAATAGAAACTAATAAAGGAGGCTCAATGGAAAGTGAGATCAAAATGAGGAGGAATCCGAGGCTCGAGGCTCAAACCCTGTGTGCAGTGCGAATGGCCAAAATGGCCACCAGAGGGGGCGGGCCCTGGTTCATTCCACAAAAGGAGACAGAGAGGCTGCTCTGGAGTGTGAATGCCCGCATGTAAGGACACATGAGGTGTGTGTGTGTGTGTGTGCCTGAGCAAGTGCCAGGCCCCTCCTAGGGCCCCACAAATGGAAGTGTTTACTCCCCACTGGCTGCTGGCCTTATATTTCCTTCTCTCACCGGTGGGCAATTTCGCACTGAAAAAATAACTCTGACCAATTGTGGATAATTGAGAAAGATGCCAGCCATATTGGTAGAGTTCAGGGGTCAGCTGCTCAGGTTGATTGCCAGGTGTGTGCGGGGTCAGAATAGATTAGTTATTAATCCCCTCCTGCCACCCCTGCCAAAAAAAAAACTGTCAGGCAGAGAGTTCCGAGCACTGCAGAGGGAGCCTGCCGATTTTCCAAAGGCGAAAACCGTGGAAAGAAAAGGAATCAGTGTGGTTAGCCAAAGGCTAACGATGGTGGGCTAAACAGCACGGAGATGAGGGTGGGCTCACATGTCACACCAGGCCAGCTTTACATCTTGTCAGCAGGCCACCTCCCACAGTTCTTCCCATGAAAGACGTGACAGAAGCGGAACGGATCTGAGAAGGTTCCCACGGGGACCTCCGCGTCCTGTAGCCGGGCCCGCATGTCCAAACGGAAAGACTTAGTTACCGCTGGCAGTTTTGGATATTTGCCCTGCTGCTAACTGCCCTGGACTGGTGGTTTGCTATTAGTGGGGGCGGGATGGGACTCTTGCATGCGCTTCCAGGCCACATGTCGTACTTTTCACCAGGGAGAAGCACAGGACAACAACAAACAAGCAGGCGGCGGCTTGCATTTCCTGTGACGGCGCTGTGAGGGTGAATCACAGAAGCCAGGGAGAGGTCTGTTCCAGGACAGATCTCCAGAACTAGGCCCAACTTAGCCTATATAGATTTCCTTGACATTCACCGAGGCTTGTCCCCCTATGGGGCAGAACACTCTGTGCTGGGACCTGAGTGTAGGGTTGGCACTTTGTCCCAAGGGCTCACTGGGGTGCGGGGGAGTGTGGGGATACTGGGTGTCCTCTGTGGTGAGCAGATCCTGTTCCTTGTAGGCTCCCTGCACTGCAGATGGCCACAATAGCAGGCTCCCTAATTCATCGTCGATTAAGTCACCCATCTCAGCTGACAGGAAAACCAGGGGGCGGGTTCTGGGGTCGGCCGACCTTGGCAATGCCTCGAGGCTTTGGCTGGTGAAGTCATGGTGCTGAGTCTTGAAAGCCAGTGCTGCCACCACCACCACCCCCTAAGCTGCCTGCCACCATGCTGTGCCCCAAACCCGGGACCACTCCCCTCCTCTCAACCCGCCACAAGGGTCACACTCTTCTTCCATCAATCCAAAGTGGGCGGTGCGTAACTCTGTGGCTTAGGATAGTGCGCTTGTGATCAGAGGGCGGCTGGTGAAAGTCCCATGGCTGGCAGGCTGATGTCACCATGGGGCTGTTGAGCAGGGGCCCTAACCCCAATTGCTCCAGGGGAATTAGCTGACCCCGGTGTTTGATCTTTTCTTGCATGTCACTTTGTATGCTAGAACAGACTAGTGAATCATGTGCCTGCTGTGAGAACTGTCACACCATTCTTTAAGCCTCCAGATGCAAAGAGCGATCAGCTGCTCCACCTCGGTGCTTCAGAGGGAATTCGGGCTTTCCACTGCTTTCCCAGTAGAGAGCAGCAGGGGGCGCTGGGGTTAAAGGCCGCAGTGGAGTGGGGAAAGGGCAGAACTCAGCCACAGGGAGGACTGGGCATTTGATGGTGCACTTGTTCGTGTTCTACTCCAGCAGCTCCAGATGGTCGACCATAACCAAGCCTCCTTCAGCGGGGGGGGGCAATGAGGGGGGGGAGGAGGAGGCTGGCCCTGTGATGAGAATCCCAGGCTCACCTGGACTCCACAGCTGCTAGACCCATCACTGGAGGCCACTTCTGTGGGGGTAATACACCAAGGACTACTCTCCCTTCTCATTTCCAGAAATATATAACCGGTACCCTGCCCCCCCACCCAGGGAGGGGCACCTGGACAAGATGGCCATGAGGCCCATTATTTACGTAAGTAGAGTTTTGGGAGAGATACAGATTCGTTAACTGGCAAATCATCTTGGTGTAAAGCCACCGTTTCATCAGGTGGTTGAGAAAAACACTGGCGATGGGAAAAGGCAACTGACTGGCCGCCAGTGAGGCTCTTCCCGGAGCGTCAGCCAATTAGCACGAGGCACTGTGTGACCTTCAGAAGCCCAGATACTCACTCTTAGATACTATTCACTGTGGACCAGTGGGATTAGCACATGGTCCAAAAGCAATAACATCATTAGCTCTGAACCCCACAGACACAGTGTTGGTAACGTTTATGTTGGAGAGGCAGCATTTTAGTGATTAGAGCTAGCAGTGGCCACATTCGGGAGGGAGGGAGGGCATGGGGTGTCCGGAGGAAGTCTAAGCAGTGGGGGTGGCCTAGGTGCCCCCCCAGTACCTAGAAGGAGTGGGGTTAACTGGGGAGGCTGGACGGTGGCAGGTGACTGTGACCTAGGGTGACTTCCAGCATGACTTACACAGGAGGACACAGGTATCCGAAAAGGACGATGACACCCATGAAGAGGGTCATTGCCATTATCTCTTGATAATAAAATAATGATAGGGGGAGGAAATAAGGAGGACAAAGGGACAAAAAGGAGGACAAAGGGACAAAAAGGAGTCCACGCAATGGCAGTCTGAACAGTGGGCTGGAAAACAGTACTGCCTGGACGAAATCTGGACGATTGGTCACCCAGTGATGACTACTTACAAATTACCTAACTAGCATGCTAGCAGCTAACGCCTATGTTGTCATGCTAATTAGAGATTTTGACACTTTCCGATTTGCTCTGTCAAACCCTTGCAATAATTAGGAGTCACCCAGAATGACATAAAAAGTATACAAAGCTGTAGGCACACATCAATCTGTCATTCGGAGTCAAGCCTAACCAAGCTTATCGTTTCCCACCAGGAAACGTGCGGTCCTGTCGTTCAGGTACGTTAAAAACTCAGAAGAAAATGCAGTAAAAGTTATCGCTCGCTCGGGGTCTGGGCCTGAGCACTTGCTGGACTCCGATTACGTACTAGGCCCAGCAGTTCATTTGCGCATCCTTTGCGGGCCTTGAGGGCTCAGCTGACATCGTAAGCGATACTTCATCCCCAGTCTACCTCGACCGAAACCATACCTATATGGGCCATTTGACTTCTCCGAAGCCCAACAGGGGGTCTCCACCTGTCCCAAAGGGCTCGAGGTGCACTGCGGAGACCCGGGTGGTGAGTCGGCCCTCCCCGGATCGAAGACCCCCCCCCTCCCCGCAACCGGCTGGGTCGTGATGGCTTTTCTTCATGGCCCCACCCGGCAATGCACGCGAGCAGCTGGCCTGTCATCGTGCATGAAAACATGATGGATGGGAAACGATCCGAAACGCATCTCAAACGTTTTCATCAGAGCTCTTAAAAAACGGGAAGCTGTTCCAGGGAGTTAAATCTGGAGTGGTTGGGTAAATGAAGAGGAATTGAATATGCTGGGTAGGGGAGTGTCCCTCTTTAATCAGCCATTATATTGCCAGGCCTTTCTGCAAGACCGTCAGAACAGGTCTGCAAATGAATCCCCTCGTGGTCCCATTTCATCCAGTAAGGACGCCACTGGGAGACAGCACTATGTATATAACCCCTTGTGTTATTGTGTATATTGCACTGCTGTTCTGCGGGGGCTACATCCCGGCAGCGTCCCGCCATATCGTACCAAGGCGGGAGACACGTACATCCCGGCAGCGTCCCGTCTTATTGCGCCAAGGCGGGAGACGCGTACATCCCGGCAGCGTCCCGTCTTATCGCACCAAGGCGGGAGACGCGTACATCCCGGCAGCGTCCCGTCGTATCGTACCAAGGCGGGAGACGCGTACATCCCGGCAGCGTCCCGTCGTATCGCACCAAGGCGGGAGACGCGTACATCCCGGCAGCGTCCCGTCGTATCGCATCAAGGCGGGAGACACGTACATCCCGGCAGCGTCGTATCATTCCGCCTACGCAGCTATTTTTGCCTACCATGCGGAACTTTTACAATTTTTATAAATTTTGTTAGTCGGACCATCATAACTTGGGGACCTTCTGTATACTCAAATTGATATGTGTTGGGCTGTGGAGAGGACATCCTGGGCTTTTCAGTGATGTCACATTTGTTGGGATGTTACCAAGACAGCGTATGTGCCACGTTTTTGAAAAGCCTTATATAAATGCTAAAACCCTCTCCGTGCATTCTCAGAAGGACATGAAGGCTACAATAAATCCCACCTGTCTTAACTTTACCTGTCTTGCTTGCTGTTCCTGTCCTTTAATGAGCCAGAAAGCAGAAGATGGAAAAGGTGCCTGCAGGGCAAGAGTGCCCTGCCCTTCCTTTGGGGTCTGGGGGTGTCCATGATGGAGACTCGGCCGGGTCAGGACAGTGCCCTCAGTGGGTAACTGGCCACAGACGGGGGCAGCCCAGACTTAGCCTTCCTTCCAGAAGCTTCTCGCTCCGCTCCCCGCCCACCCCCCTTCTCCTGCGGCTCATGTGGGTCGAGGCCTGGATGCCGTCTCCTCCAGCTATAAATCACCCCCCTGGGGGGCGCAATTTATAAAACGGTGACGGCCTGCTTCCTCTTTCTGATTGCTGATTACACCTTTGAGTTTTTATAATTTTTAAAAATTCGTCCCAGCTCAGACACCCCCTCCCCCATATTGTCACAGGGCCCCCGCTTCAGAAGCCTCAGAGTTGTAAATTAACGGGGGCTATTATTCCCTGGTTCGGAGTGGCCCAATAATCACCTCTGGCCCGTGGTTCAGCGCTGGGTTACATCTGTCCTGTAAGTAACAGTGGGTAAACCTGTAATGGGTTTAGCAGTGGGCTCATCCCAAACTCAGCCTAATATTAAATCACTTGCTTCGCCTCTAACAGCTGGTTTTGCGTTGTATAACGGAGGACGGTAACCACTGCCTCTGGGCTTAAAGAAAACAGGGGTTTCTCCTTTAGAGGGGCAGCCAGCTCTCAATGGCCCGTTAACATCATCGCACACGAGGGCGGTGTGGCTCGCAGCAAGGTTTTAGAACGCGGTCACATGCCGGGATCGCCGTGCACAAGGTTTCCACGCGACGCTCTCACCAGACTCAGCCCATAATGTCGCTTTTTCTGGGGGGGTTGACTGGTAGCTGTTTAAAATATCAGGATCCGCAAATGACCTGTATCAATAACATCGTAAATCACCCTGATTCGGTTTTAATAGCGGCCCGCCCATTCTCTCTCAGGTCTCCAAGTCCCGTGGAATGTACTCACCGCTGGGGACACCCCCCCCCCCCCACTCTCTCAGCAGCACAGTCTCCTGCGAAAACAGAGAAATCCATCGTCCTGTGATGACTGGCAGACAGGACACATGCAGCATGCTACAACAGCATGCGCACTCAACACACAGGGGCACGCACACATTAACATACACGCACTGCTTCAACAAAAGGATTGTGGGAAATTAACAAAAGTATAGAATACTTGTGCTTTTGCACATCCATGACTCATTATTCTTGGCACATTTCAATACCGCTGTGATAGCTGGGTTCGCCGCTTGTATGCTGTCAGGATCCTCAAACTGCATAGATACGCAGCGATAAAGGACTAAACCGGAACACGGGTCACTGGCTGTCTGTTTTGACACCAGCCCTTCACATGTGGCACTGGGCTTCTTCTGTGTACTGAGCAGCTCTCCTCCCGTCCCTTGGGGATTTGACACCGGAGCTAGAGACTGCTGACACAGCAGTGACAAAACTCAGTAGGCGGGGTCCCGAGGGGGGCTTGCACACCGGAGACGCTGCAGACCGACGTAAGGGGCGAGTAATGGGTTTATTTAATGGCGGGAGGGGAATGGCGCCAATTCTAATAAGGGATCGCCGGACCTACGAAACCGCTAATAGGGCCTAAGGTTTCCTTTCCTGAGCGCCTCGCTACGCGCCTTACGAGACCCACGGCGCAGTGGTGTAATGAGAAACAGGCCCCGCCCCCCCCGCTCCGGCGAGGAGCCACATCCCAGACCTAATACCCGCTTCCGCTCCCCCAAAAACAGTAGCTTTATTGGACCGGCCGGCCCCGCGGCGTTAGGCGCCTCCGGCACCCCATCCAGAACCCCGTTATTCCGGAAAGTTCCTGACCCTCGGAGAGAGGCAGGAAACGAGACGCGGCTGGCGAGGGAGGGGGCCGCCGGCGATGTCGACGGGTGCTTTCAGCGTGCCGCTACTCCGGTCTTTGTTTTTACAGGGTTTATTTGTTCTTAAGTTTCTTCACACATTTTATTTTTTTATTCGGTCACATGAAGCAAATCTATAACTCACAATGGGTCCGGTTTCTGTCCATCGGCGTGTGGCTGAGAGCCCTAACCGAAGCGCCGGATGTGACCCCATGTCCTCCTGGTCACAGACTCAGCTCAGTATGCACCCCCCCCCTTCCCAAACCTGTGAGGTTCGAGAACATGGCTGACCCCTTGTCTTCTGGAAAGAATTTCAAAAAGCAAAACAGACTCCACTAGCCGGGGGTCAGGCTGTCAGTGAAACTGTTCCCAGTAAGGGATGAGTTATCAGAACAGGACCATTGGTTTTCATGAATGACAGTCAAGAAAAAAGTACCAATTTGTATCCTTGAAGGTACAATTCCTTGTCACTGGGGCTGTACCCTCAAGGGTCTGCCAAGCATACCCTAGCTGTAGGTAAATGTACCTTTTAAAGGGGCAGTTCACCCTAAAACTGAAAAAAATATGTTTTAATGGGGCTTTAGTGCTATGCATCCATGTTTGTAGTTCTGCAGAGAGATGCCTAGTTTAATCGATATTGGCTACGGAAATGTGGGTCTTCTACCGAATATCCTCTCTCTATAATGGGAGTGAATGACATTCTTTCTGTTGTGCTTAAAGTGCTAAAATAATGCATTTGAAAAATTCACCAGCAATGTCTCTTACCAGAAATCATGACCCGGTTATTGAAGATCACTTTGTAGTGAGCAGTTTAAAGTGCAAACTATCTTTTGTACCAAAGTCCAGTCTGGGGCGCTCAGGCTCGTGTCTTCTGTGCCGTGATATGATTGGTGTGTGGAGTTCTGTAGAAGAAAATAGTTCCTACGTTAAACTACCAGAGGTGGGTAATTCAGGTCCAAAGAGTAAAAATCCAGATCAGGATTTTGTTTCAACCAACCAGTACTAAGTATTAAGAGTCTCACTCACAGAGTGCTCAACTAGTTTGTTAAAACAAAATCTTGGTCTGGATTTTTACTCTTTGGACCTGGATTACCCACCTTTGTAAACTGCTCACTTTAAGGTCTGTAGATTATATTCAATAACTGGATCATGATTTCTGGTAAGAGATGTTGTTGTTGCAGTGTTCCAAAGAAGCAGGTTATTTTTTTAAGTATGTGAGTGGATTCGAGAGTCACAGAGGGGACTTCAGAAATCCCACTGCCAGTCCAGCACTGCTCAGATACTTCCAGCGAGAAACTCACACGGATGAATTACAGAGGCTGCGAATCAGACACATGAATGATGTGGGAGCTGGCCAAGCCAGGCCACATCCCGGGCCACAATGGACCAGCTTAAAAACTCATGGTATGGAAGCTGATGCACACTAAAGTCCTGTTGTCTGAGGCCATTCAACTTTGGGAACATTTGTGGCTGAACACCCAATTATTTTGGTACTTCAATGTTTTTGATTACCATTTACTGAATGCTTAGTATTTAAACAAAATCATAAATGTATACTTTTTCATTTTCTTCACAGCAATAACACATATTAGACAGCTAAAAATCTCAGGTAATGCAGTCTAGGCCATAAAGGTTCTTCCATCGTGTTGGGAATCCTGTTACTGAGTGTCATTAACTGAATGTTTCCCAGTTGATTAATCCTAATCGAAGATCTTTTTTTGAGAGTAGAAGGCCCTGAAAATGTTGAGTTTGGGTTTAGGGTCTTGGGATGGGGTTGCTGAAACAATACAGCCTGAGTCTGCGAGGCAGCTGCTTGCCATGGCCACGTCCCTGAAAGCGAAAGCGGCACTGCTGCATGCAGTGTGGGAATCCCGCAGGCTGACCCCCATGCCAGGGCACCCAGCAACCCCCCCGCCATCCACCAGCCTGTGGGGAAGAAAAGTTCCATGACCGCTTCTGCGCGGTTGGGAATGGCCGTCTTTGGTGACATCACCAGTGACATCAAGCCACTGTGGTCAGAGAGTTTGCGGCTCCGTAACCCCAACTGTGTCCCTGTCTGTGTCTCAGAGCCAAAGGGATTCGACTGTGAAAAGGAATAATAAAGATCCACTAAAAATACCCAGTTACTCCCCATTCAAAGAAAGCAAATCCACACAGATCACGTTTCAGACCCCCGGGCTGCCTGGGGGTGAACAGCGCTGCAGACCACCTGGCTAACTGAGGGTTAACAGTGCTGCAGACCGCCTGGCCGCCTGGGGGTTAATGGCGCTGCAGACCGCCTGGCCAACTTGGGGGTTAACGGCATTGCAGACCACCTGGCCAACTGGGGGTTAACGGCATTGCAGACCACCTGGCCAAATGGGGGTTTACGGCACTGCAGACCACCTGGCCAACTGGGGGTTTACGGCACTGCAGACCACCTGGCCAACTGGGGCTTAACGGCACTACAGACCACCTGGCCAATTGGGGGTTAACGGCGCTGCACACCACATGACAAGATGAATAAGTATAAACTGTTACATCAAGCAGGTGATGTATTCATTGGTAGGATAAGCAAAGTTCCCATGATCCTTTGACGGGCTCACCATCTTTGACTGAACCATCAAACAGTTACCTGTCAGGTTACTGATGGTGTTTGGGATGGCAGGTTTGATCCCTGTGACCCCGGGTATGCTGGGGTGCCGCTGTGCTCCTCGTGGTTTCTGAACTAAAGAACCCTCTGGTGGCCTCTGGTGCAGCCAAAAGCCGAGACAGGGGTTCAAGTCATGTGTGAAGATCCTGAGTGAGGGAACCCGGCCCGTAAGTCAAAATACGACTCAGGGGGACAAGATTTTGAAAAAGGTTCAAAATTACATCCTCTGGGACCCTAGTCGCCATCACTGGGCCATCAGCATTGTTGTTTTCCAAATTTATGGGTGAGCATGCGGAATGAGGCACAAAGTCTGCCAAGGGATCCGAGCATCGTAATAATGAGCAAACGACGACCAAGCCTAAGCAGCCAGTGTCTCTGTCTCTGTCTGTATTGGCGGCATTGTGCTCGTCATCAGCCTGAGCCTCCTTCTCTCCTGCTGACACAGAAAGTAAGTAAGTAAGTAATTAAAATTAATTTATAAAGCGCTTTTCCCAGACAGAGTCACAAAGCGCTGAAAAACATAAGTATGATAAAAAAGTACAAACAACCAAACCCAGACCAAAAGTAGAATAAAAAGAAAAAAATAAAATGAAAGAGTAAAATGGTCATGAGCAAAACATAGAAAGCAGATATATCAGGTATACAGCAGACGCGAAAAGGGAAAAAAATACATGAAAAAGTAAAGTAAATAAATACATAAATAAAACAATACAAATAATAAAAAAATATAGATATTGCCATATGTGTACAAATAAATACATATACACACATAGAGATGCATACATACACATTTACGTATATGCGACACACTAGAAGAATACATAGACATCCAAAAGCACCAGTTAAACAATAACCTACAGTAAGGCTACCCAAATGCATGCTTAAACAAATCTGCTTTGAGTTGTTTCTTAAGTGTCTCAATTGATGGATCAGATCTAAGTGCCACTGGGAGACCATTCCATAACCTTTGGGCCACAGGCACACAGGCTGACACACGCATTAAGAGACATGCACACACTTCATTTACAGACCCGACTTAAATGAGCACATTTTTGAGAAACTAACTGTGTCACGTTTTGTTACTGGCTGAGTCTTGTGTCCTCTCCGTGTCACTGTGTCAAGGTGAACAGAGAATGTGTATCACACCACAGGCCGAGCTGGGTGGGCTGCCATTTACCCCCTAACCCCGTCCCGGACTCCCCAGTCACTTCTGGTGGAATTAGATACTCAGCGTCACCTTATTAAACTTATTAAAATTGCTTTTAAATGAAACTGTTTACGGTTCTGCATTTGGCCCATTTATGTCACTAAACTCATATAAAGAAGCCATTTTAACTGCAAGCACATGGATTAAACTTACAAAAGCTAGACCTGACTCATATTTTAGGACGATATCAGAACCACCATCTCCAACTGCCATGCTGTTTAAAGGGCGCTGGGGTGGCAAGGTGGCGAGAGGATTGTGAAATGCGCACTGCCATCACGTTCCAGCTGCACCTTTGGCTCTGGATCATGCTGTGGTCACTAGCCACCGAGCCACGTCGGCTGCCGGTAACTGGGCCCCGCTCAGACACACTCGGTATTCAAACATCTTCGGCAGTAAATACCAAGAATCGCTGAATGCCGCTGTTGTTTTAGCTGCATGGCTAGGTGGCTAATTTTCCGGGCAGCCATTTTCTTGATCCTAGGCCTTCGGGCAAGCCGCACTTATACACCGCATTCAAACAAACTAACGATTCGTCCCTTTGAACCATGCCCCTGTCCCCAAAATGTTGAGGGCTTCTTGGCAACACACGCATCATGCTCACGCTAGCTAAATGACTCGGGTCAGAGGTTAGGGCCAGCTGCTGAGTGTTGCTGTTGAGTGTCTTACCTGGACACCGCGATGGCTCCAGCGGTAGCGCATGACGTCCATTCCGTATCGATTTTCAGTGGTTTCCGCTTTATCCCAATCCCCTTTTTCCCTCCCAGGGCCCAGAGCTAGAAGGCCTTTCCCATCTGGCTGGCGGCTGTGTGAAATACGAAGAGTTTAATAGCTACTTGATTAATATCGTATATATTCCCGTGCCAGGAGGACGTGTTTCCGTGAAAAGCTCTGGACCCTTGGAAGTTATGGCAGTATTTTAATGGTTCATTCTGAGTTTTCCAGCCATGTCTGCAGGCTAAAAACTGCCCCGCGACATGGCCCCCACATCCAGAGAAAAAACAAAATAAAACACTAACGTGGCAGACTAGTAAAAACGTCCTCTTATCTTTCCTAGGCTAATAAATTCTGACTTTCTTCGCCAAAAATTGGGCAAAGTATGAAAACGGGACAAAGAAAACAGTCTGATAATTGGGATTTGGGGCCAAGGGAGGCGGGACGGAGTGGCGAGGGAGGGGGCCGCTCAGACGCCACTGCGGGGGGGCGGGGCAAGGTGACATCGGTCATGTCCATCCATCCATCCATCTTCCAACCCGCTTATCCTGGTCAGGGTCGCGGGGGGTCCGGAGCCTATCCCGGAAGCAATGGGACATCGGTCATGTGACCTGTGAAAATCCAGCTCCACCCCCTCTTGTGCCAGAGTTCCACCGCGGTCTTCAGGCCATCCCGTGAGCGCTGATGTAACCGGCGTTATCGGCAGACGGAAACGTGAGCACGCGTGTGCGAGGGCCGTCTGCGTCACGCGCTTCTAAAAATAAACCGGGCGAAGGAGAAAGGGGATAGAAAAACAACAGGAAACCGCCAGCGTATTATTCTGGCATTGCCTAAGCCCCATTTTTAAACTCCTACTCATCTGAGGTTTATTTAAACCCTGAAAGTTATGTGACGCCGTCTGTCGTTAAGAGCTAATTTATGGGCTCTGGGGTGATATTTCAGGTCTTGCTCCACGGATGGAAAAGGTGTGTAATTTCATTGCCCCTGCCCCCCACCACGGCCCCCCCCCCCACCCACCTTCCACCCTCCGG
>JAODKL010000095.1:3222565-3257536 GCA_026780765.1 Petrocephalus schoutedeni
GGGGGGGGGGGTTAGGGTTAGGGTTACTGGCATGAGCCCAGGGGCATGTGTCCCTGACTGAGGGATGCATCGTCCCTTCATGACCATGGAGTCGTAGTTTTGGTTTTTGAGCTGATACCAAGGCAGCCTCTTTAGTGGCCACCAGCCCGCCTGCATATCAGCCCTCTGGCTGGGTTTGGGGAGGTCTGGGAAGTTCTTCAAACCAGCCAGAAACTCCCAAAGCATGCAGGTCGGTGCTGCTGGCCTTGGCGCCGTTTCTGTGCTGGTCCAAGCTTCTTGCGAAGTGTGGCCCTGTGTGAGATAGGGGTCGGGGCTGGCGAGATGGGATTGTCGACACAAATACAGGACAGTGCCAGCCTGTCTGTCTGTCAGCGGCCTGCCAGCCCCCTCTCCTCCACACCGAACCCTGGGTGGGCCAGCCTTGGCATCCCCACCTGCTGGCTTGTCATTCAGCGGCTGCTAAGCACCTTGTCCCGCACCGCTGGCTCGTGTTTCCCTTGCAGCTCATACTTACTGTATAAGCAGAGGGCCACGTGACCACGGTTTCGCATGGATGCTGCATTTATTTGACGTTGTTCAATCGTCGGACGCCCTCGTCGGAGCAACAGGAGGCGCTGACAGGCAGCCTAATGCACAAGCGGCTGTGAAGGACGCTGGCCAATCGCTATCCAGTCACTGGCCAGTTGCTGGCAAGTCGCTGGCCAATCGCTGGCCGCGTGGAATCCCCATTTTCAGCATCAGACTGGGAATGAGTCAGCAAGAAAAAGGTGGAGATGGAAAATGAGCGTTCCTTCCTCTCCTGCGGCTGGTCCGAGATTGGCTTGTGGAGAGAAGCTTGACTTGAGAATAACTGAAATCCGAAGAGCACCTGGTAAATTTTCCGCTGCACGGGAATAGGGTATAGCAACTGACAAGGGGTGCAAGCCTATGTGACCTCAGAAGCCAGAGGCTTTGCATTTTTATTTATTTAACAGATGCTTTTATCCAAAGCGACGTACAGTTGAAAACGCAGGATTAGCCAGTCCCTGAACTCTGCAAAAAAAAAATGCCCATTTATATAACTGACCATTTAACAAAGCAGATCAGCATCCTAGTATCTGAATCTGAACTGATAACCTTCTGTTAAGTTCCAGCATCAGTACACCCCCTGCTGGCCTGACCATATCATGTTCCTGATCTGATGAGGTCATGATTCCTCCGCAATGCTATATAAAGGTAAAGATGTGCACCTGGGGTTACCGTGGTTTTCCCGGTTTCAACGTCTTCCTTGACCTGACCTTACGAATCACAGCTATGAGTTTCACTGATGTTTAACCAGGGTGATGGGCTCAATTTTACTTTGCTGTGTAAGAGGCCCTTGCCTCCTGCGTCTTGTCCCGGGCATTCCGTGCCACTGTCAGTGTTATTTCATCCATGTGTTTGTGGCATTGCACATGTACGCCACATGAGCTCAGCCAAGATATTTACTATGTAATTTTGGTTATGTTAACATGTCCCTGACCAGCCCAACAACAGAACACAGGGCCCTCGGAGGGCTCACAAAGCGTGGCAGGCATGTGACACACTGGTCTGCCGCGTCGCTGCTCTATGGGCCTCCTGCCACCCTTAAAAAGCTATTTTTAGACACCTTCTATTTTTAGACAGCCTCGCATTTCTACTGTTGCAGGTGGGCAGAATTATGTCAGCCCCTCGCACCCCGACCGACACAGAATATAGATGCACAGATGCATCATGGGAACTTGATTGGTAGCCTAGCGACCAGCTGCATCACAGAAACATACTCATTGCTCTTAACTGTAAAATTGTGAGTAGAAACCAGCAGTGATGCAGCATGACAGCCCATAATCTTTTTTTTAAAGACTGTGCCCCCTGCTGGCCCATAAGCAGGCTGTCTGGCCTGCTTGGGTGCCAGGACACTGAACAATTTGACGTTTCTGCAGGGCCAGGCACTCGTTGCCAGGTCCAGGTCTCGACTGTTTGTTTCCAGAGGTGCCTTGGGGGTTGGGGGTGGGTGGGGAGGGGGGTGCAGAGGCTTCACTTAACACTCCCTGCCGTCGTTCCACTTAGAACCCTGATGGGACGCTATAAACACAAACACACACTTTTTCCCAATTCTCCACTTTCTACAATTGAGCCTTGTTTCTTGGACGTTCCGTAAAACCATGATGTGGCATCGCCAAGATGGTCCGCCCCGGGGCACCAGGCTACCCCTCTCCCGTCTGCCCCCACCTGTGGCCAGGACCCCAGTGAAATCAGATTACGTGGCTGTGGAGCGCAGTATGAGTCGCGAAGAGCGATATTTTGTCTATTTCCAACAGGCAGGCACAGTCATCCTGCAGACCTGAGTGCTTTTTTTGAAAACCATTTTAAACACTTTTGGAAATCTACATGTAGAAATTTTAGGAATAGGAAACTGGATGGGTAAAATGGGGCCTGGCAAGATATACAAACCGCTTGTGGCCACTAAAGGGCGGGAGGTGGGGGGGGGGTAGAAGGTAAAATATTTGGCTTGTTCCAAGGACCCCTACCTATAAGGTAATCTTTCTTCAGTCTGATTAGGTAGACTGCGGGACACATTGTATGAAGCCCTATGTTATTATGTTTCTTCATTGTATGAAGCCCTATGTTACTATGTTTCTTCATTGTATGAAGCCCTATGTTACTATGTTGTCTCCCCTTTCAGGTGCTGGCTTGTAAACATGAAAGGCGCACCAGGGCTGCGTAACTAAATCTGGAAAGAGGGTAAACAGGGCACACACAGATACACCACAAGAGAAGGCAAAACACTCCAGAAATACTGTGAGGGGACTCAGAGGGGTCAGGTAGACGGGGGGTAAATGCTGTTACATCCAGTTTGTTAAAGGTAACAAATACTGAGAGATCTGAAGTGCAACTTATGTTGCGGTGTGAGCCCACACACACACCTAAACACAGGCACAGAGAGACTAACAGACACACACACACACACCCTCACAGCGGCAAGTGGCAAACACCTGAGCGTTTGTCATTTGTGCGTAAAAAACGACAGTCTGTCATCAGTGTGTCAGGACAGGCTCTGCTCGTCGCTGTGATTCTGAACGATGTTTCTGACAGAGCAACATCAAATGCACTGCCGTGGTTAGTACCGGGAGCTAGAACAGACAGGTCTCTGCTGAAGAACAGCCAGAAAGACACACCTCCAGCTTTTTCAGAATCACATTCGCTACCACATTTTATCTCACACTTTTCTCATGCATATGTATCAAATCAGCTTAAGTATGAAGAGGGCTTTTTTCCTAAAAGTTTGAACACCATTATTTGTTTGATGGAACAATTCTAAAAGTAGAAAAATAAAAAAAACGCTTTGTGTATTTTTCAAACATATAACATTTCATGTTTATCGAAGCACGTAATAAAAGTTTTGCGTGTAGTAAAAAATATATATATTTTAAATTAAAAACTAATGAAAGATAAGCTATTTAATGTTCTGTGCAATTAACAAAGGAGTACAAGGACCACAAATCGATTTTTCATTTCCTCTTTTCGTTGGGATTTTGGAGAAAAGCCTTGCTGAGTGATCCCTCCACCAATTAGTGGGGTTTGGCCTTCCTGGCACGTCCGTCCGGGTTCCGGGTGTGGGGCACAGCAAACCCGCAGGATTGGACCCTCGCCCCGTAAGAACAAACTGCACAGATCCACCCCCGTTTGTGCGTGTAACTATGTCGATACAGCACTGGGTTTATTTAGGCATCTGTACCGTAATACATGGTTCTAATGCTGCTCATCACGTGATACGCATGTGCATTACTATATGCAGTTAAATCAGCTAACACATGTCCTCAAAGGACTGTTCCTATTTCCAATCTGTCCCTGAGCTTTGATGGGTACTGTAAGTACTCCATGCATGTTAGTGTATAACCACATAGGTGCATTTCATGTATTTTAACTTGATTATGTGCTTATTTTTTCTGCTGTTCATAATGTTTACAAGCCAAATGTTGCTTTCCTTAAGCGTCTGAATCCGCAGGTAATTAACCAGCTTAAAGGGGCAGGTCACCCTAAAACTGAAAGAGGTACGTTTCAGTTGGGCTTTAGTGCTATCTATCCATCCAGATATGAGATTTGGAGATATATGCCCCAGCCGTAAATGTCAAACGCATAATGGGAATGAATGGCATTCTTTCTGTGGTGACCAAAACATCGCGGAAATGAATCTTAAAAATTCCAACAGCAATGTCTCTTACCAGAAATCATGACCCGTTCACTCGAGATAATCCACAGACTTTGTAGTGAGTAGTTTAACATGGGAACTATTTTCTTCCACCAAACTCCACACAACAACCATCTCAGTGCGCAGCAGGCAGGAGCCCAAGGGCCCCGGTGCTGTGAACGCCATAGAAAGAATGGCATTCGCCTCGCTAATGTAGAGAGGCCCAACATTTCTCCGGCTGATATCTCCAAACATAGGCATTTCTGATTCTTCAGAGACCCAGAGACATACCGGCAAATGCCAAGCAAAGTTTATAATTGGGGGACTTTATTAGAAGCGGCTCTGACCGTCTCCCACAAATAAGATTCATTCTGATGCAAACCTGACACTACAGCAGCTCTTGCTAATCTGGACTTAATTTTCAAGACACGTGACCCCCCCCCCCTCCCCCCGGGTCTAAGGGCCAGACCTCCCCCTTGCCTTTTACAGGCTCTGTCCTACTTACCCGGGACCTCAGGCGATCTAGACGCCATTTGATTAAAAATGTCCCCTTAGGCTTGTAACTTATTGAAAGGGATTGAATTTCGGCTAAAATTAGCCCTGGGGCGCTGTTTATTACCTTGGGCGAAGCCTAGAGAATGGCCAGAAAGGGTCCCTGGTCCTGGACCCTGGCGATATGACGTCGTGCCGTGGCGGGGTGAGGCGACGCCCCTGTGGCGAGAGGCGAGCTTCCCGCCAGTGCTAAACGAGAACAAGCAAGCAAAAAATAACACTGGAAACCCAGACTGGCTTTTTATTGACGCGGGGCGCTTTCCTGCCCCCCTCCGGCCTGGAGAGACTCTAAACCTGTCCACAGGTCCACCTTTATAAAATCTCAGACCACGAAACTCACCCGTTTGTCTCCAACAACGCCCCCCCCCCCCCCCCACCTTCCTGGCTTGGCTCTAATGCCGGATCAGCATCACATGCCAGCGAATGTCTTCACCAAAACATGTCAGGCTGCAGACCCCATTCCGAGGTGGAACCGTGTGTCTTCACCCCCGACACTAGCTCTTTGACGAGCCCCCCAGTCCTCCAGTAATAAAGGGTTAGGGGGGGCTTTTCCTTAATGGAGCCCCCACAGGATACTTAAGGGCGGATGGGTGATGGACAGTGGCCTCTCTGTATCCCAGCACAGCTTCTCTGCTGCTGCTTCTACCAAGACCAGACTAATAAACTGCTGGAAAGGTTTGCGAAAACCACCAGTGCCGTTAACTGTTTTTTTGGGCCCAGCCCAGTTTGCTGAAACCGGACCTATTCCGATCGTGGCATTTTGTGGAGTTCTCTGGCCCTGCTTTCCCCACCAGCGGAAAGGTGTGGAAACAGGAAGATATGAAAAAGCTGGTGGCGGCAGGGCAGTGGGTGGCGGGCCGAGGTGGCCCCGGGAGCAGCGGGTCAGGTGGGGCCCGGCACCCTGCACCGCGTCCCGGGGTGATGATTGCACGGAAATGCCCTGGCCTATCCCCCTTTGTAGGGCTCTGTGGCTGCAGTGTTGCTGTTGTCATGGATTATTGTGGTATTCCATAACCACCCCGCCGCCCCGGGGATGCTCCAGGCCCCGCCCCCTTTTCAGCCTTACTCTGTGGCCGGCGTCGATGTCGGTCCCGGGGAATGGCAGCTCAGTGACGAGTGGTGCGGACGGCTCCGCCACGCGGTGCAGGGTGCCGGGCCCCACCGGGCCCCACCTGACCCCCTGCTCCTGGCATGCTGCCGAGCGGCGAGGCTGGGGGCTCTGCTGGCTGGCGCACAGTGCTTGTGTTGGCCTGTGCCGTGCCGCTATGGGCTGCTCTGTTTTCCGGGCAGGGGGAGCTGAGTTGCTCTGTGTCGGACAGTCTCTGTGGTCGGGGGGCGGGGGGTAAGGTCAAATAGGACCTGCTGCCAGTACTTAAACACACAGAGAGGTGAGTGGGGGGGAGAGAAAGTGAGTTATGACTTGGTCTGGGTGGACGGAGTGGGGGGGGGGGGGGGCAGGGGAAGGTGCGGGGTGCAGTCAGGCTTTTTCCTGGCCGCCCAATCAAAGTGCTTTGCCTGGAAGCACTGGTGCATGCTGGGATAGCTCTGGGTACACCTGGGTCTGACGGAAACCGGAAAAGCATGAGAAGCCCACATGGGTGCCATCGGGGGCAGGGCCTGCTGAGGAGGAATATGAGCACCCTGAGCGAGCTGTGTGCATCGCTGTGCACTGCCTAGTGATGTGGAAGGTAAGCTCTGTAGTAACTAGTAGCATTCCCTGTGTAGTAACCCTTGTAGGGTTTGTACAGGGACAGGTGTGGTGTACCGTGCAGTAAACTGGTTACTGGCCTGTCTCTGTGGCCAGTAACGGCACTGGTGCAGGAAATGCCACGTGCTGGCCGTACAGGTTAAGCTCCGGCCCGTCGCTCTGCGCTCAGAGGATGCTGGCAGCCCGTCTTCAAGGTGGTCTTCGGTTTCCTGAAACGCCGCAGCTCCAGCCAAGCACAATCTTGCCCAGCGTCGGCTGGCTCACTGTGCGCATTGTTCTCCCTCTGCTCGGCCGGGCCCTGTTTGCTTTGCTGGCTGGCAGGCGGCGCGCGTTCCTGCGGCTGGCACTGGGCGCCAGGCCGCGGCACAGGCTAGGCGGACTCACACTGGAGACGGGCTCGCAGTGTGTGGCTGGCACTGGGCGCCGGGCCGTGGCACAGGCCCGGCGGACTCACACTGGAGACGGAGCGTATCCTGGTGATGTCAGACCCGAGGCGAGCACGTCTGTCCATGTGCTGCAACTTGTACAAAAAGAGGAGAGAACTATTCGTCCATTCATCCATCCATCCATCCATCCATCCAACGGAAGGACACATAGCTCCTGAATTTTCCTTCTGGTGTGAATCCTGACCAGTGTATATTGCAAGGCAGGTCTCCTGGTAATTGGACTTGGACCGATGGGGACATTACTAAAAACAGCTGAGCTAAGCGGTGATACGGTGTGGATGTGATATGTGCCTCAAATTGTCCTCCAAACCTTAGAGACTGTCCAAGTGTATGCCCAGGTCATCCACCTCCCCCCCTCCACATCAACACACACATCAAAAATTACCCCCCCCTCCCACCCAGTGAAACCTGTAGGATGGAGGGGGTGGGGTTTCTGCATGGCTACATACCAGGTTGAGAGCAAACAAATTTTGGAGGGGGGGTGCAGAATAGACAGTGGGACTCCCCCCACAGAGGAACAGATCGGGCGTGTCACTGGGGGGCGGGGGCCATTACTTAGAGAGAGCCTTGCCAACTCATGGGATGGGGGCGTTTAGCCAAGAAGAGCGATGCCACATGATCTCAAGCCATAAGCCATCCAAGGGCGGTGCAGGGCAGTGGAGATTAATGCTGGCAATTACCACACCATGAGTGTTTCCGGATTTCACCGGCATGCAGGGCAGAGAAATGGGAACGTTCTAGAAGGCATGCTGCCAAATGAGGGCGGCATCCTTTCTTGAAAAAAGAGAAAAAGGTGAAAGCAGGGTTAAACCATGTGGACATAATTTTGGTGATGCTTCAGGGCCTGACCCTGTGATGAGTAATCTTCGACCTGCCATGCCCGCAGTCGTCCACTGGGGGGTGCTGCACAGAGTAAGAGGGGTGGGCACTTTATTTGGAGACCATAAAGACAACTCGTCCTGTATGAGGAATGGAAACAAGGAATGGGTTAGCTGGGGTGATTCTAGAATGTTTTTAAGTGGGGACATATGAGGGGCGGTCACTGTGACCCCTGTGTGGGATAAGAGGTTGGCTGGATGGATTAATGATACACTGGAAAAGCACTTTGGGTAACTCATTTATTCATTCATTCATTTATTCATTCATTCATTTATTCATTCATTCATATAATAAGGACAACAGGAGACATGCCCCAGGGGTGAAACAGAGGATCGAGTCTGCCTATTTGTATTTCCACATTACCAAAAAAATGGAAGCCATGTGACCATGCAACCGCACTGCATACTGGGAAATGCGGGTGAAGTATGCCGCGCCGAATGGGGGTGCACATCGGGGAGCAGGCAGGTAGGTGACACTTCAGTCCAAAGGAGGTGATATATGACCCGCATCGTCCAAAGGTTGCGTTCGGGAGGTAATAAAGCTCTTTTCACCTCTCACCGTGAGCCCATAAGTGCTTAATTAACCGAAAGCCCTGGGCGCCAATCAAGCACGTAAATGAGCTGATGTGAGCCCCCCGCCATTCCTGCCACCACCCTCGGGGCGACGTGGGTCACCCTGGCGACAGGAGCAGACCAGCAGATGTCTTTACCAACGGCACCAAAACGACACCCGGTCCAGCCACTAATCACCGTCAGCGCAGAGAGGGAAGGTCCCGGTGGGAGTTGGGGGGTCTGAGATTTACAGCTTGGAGGAGGGCAGTTTGGGGGGAGGGGGTTCCGGCTGTCCTGCTTTCTCAATCAATGAAGCTGTGGGGACGGTCGAGGGTGCGATGAGTGAGGGCGCTTCTACCCCCCCTCCCCACCCGGGAACAAGTGCGGCGGCTCGCATGGCCGGACAATCCGGCCCGGGTCATTCTCACGGGCCACCTGTGATCTCTGCCAAAGTCAATATCTGCCTTTTTCAGCTGGCATCTCAGAAAACAGAACTGAGAGAGAATGACCAGGGGCCGCCCTAGGGGTCACAGCTATTTCGGTGATAAAGCTGCTGTACCGTGAAGAATAGGTAAACTGATCACTGAAAGAGGAAACGGAAACAGTGGCTGGAAAGCACCGCGCAGGACGTGGCCCTGGGCGCCCAGCCAATGGGGCGAGGGCAGGGGTGGAGCCACCAGGTCATGGCACGCTGGGTAGGGATTGTGTTGGCTTAATCGCCTATTGGTGCCTCGAGTGCCCGCCCCACCCAGGCTCCAATGGAGCCCTGAACCATGGATACGGTTCTGTGATCGGCAGGGGAATTCCGGACCCGTGCACGGCCGCGGAGTGCCAGGTTAGCCGCGATAACGTGCTTTGCATACTCACGCACTTCCTGAAAAGAGAAGGAGCAGCGGGCCAGGTGCGGCTCTTCGATAACAGTCCCGCCGGACATAATGGGCTTATTCTTCTGCGGGCAGGAAGGGGTTAAGTGGGCCGGGCCAAGAGATGGAGAGGGGCGCACTTCCTCATTCACAATGAGGCTGTCCTTGTACATGAAGGTATGTCGTGCAGCTTGGCTCATTTGCATGTCAAATGGCAAGGTTTAAATGACAGCACCCCCCCCCCCCCCCAAACTCATGCGCACAGGTAATCGCAGAACCGGGGGGGCAAACATTCCCCACCATGGAGGGGAGGCTAGACTAACCACCGCCCCCCCCCAAGCAAACGAGACAGAATTCGTTAATGTCGCAGATGTGTCAAGATTGGATAGGTTGCACCCGGGGCCCTGGGGTGGGCCCGCGTCTTCATGCGAGGACGGCCGGGCATCCCCCCAACCCCGTTCTGTTTGCACTGGACCTAGAAAACAAACATGGCCGCCTTACACTGGGCCCCTACGCCGATCACTTCCCCAGCCCCTGGCCTTGGCCGCCTGTCTGTTCCTCTCCTAAATCCCAAAACCTCTTCCCCTCTGCCAGAATCCAGGCTGGCCCAGCAGCACCAAACACCAGCTTCTTGGGTCCTCGGGGCTTTTTTTTTTTATTAACCAGAATGTGAAAACAAAAAACAGGATGTTGGCCTGACATTCCTGGATGGCTAACTCTGGTTTGGTTAGGCCCCAGTGCACATTTACACCAGTTTGTTGTCGAGTTATCGCCACAGAGTAAGACTCCATGATGTTCCCTGTGCGAGTTGAAGAAGAGAAGGTTGCCAGTTTGAAGCATGCTAGTTCCTTGCTGTTTTACCCCAACATAAAGAATAAGACTGACTCCCCCAAACTATGGAAAAAGTTCATATTGCTTAGGACAGAAGCATAAGCCAAACAAAAGGGGATGAACAGCAGGCAAAATCCACAACAGGGGTTTTTTAGTTACCAATACAAATCACCAGTCAAAACAATCAGTATCATGATTTGCATTCCAGTCAAAACACTACTACTGGTAGTACAGTGACCGTCTCATTGGCTGTCACAGCAACCACTGAGTCATACCTGGTTAAGAGACACATCTAAGATGACCCCCCCCCCCCCCCCCGAGCTCCCTGATTGGCCAGGCCTGTATTAACACAGACAGACAGACACACGCACACACATTAATCACGCGCAGAAACCACCCAACGGTGGCTTAAATGGACCTGTGAAGATGATTAATGATTTCGCTATTAGGTGATTTGAGTTAATAAAGTTGACCAAATTGGCCTTTCCCCTTGGGGTGTGCAAACGTCCTCCACGACAACACCCTTCCCGTTCTTTTTTTAATGGCTTCAATTAAATGTTACATCTGAACGATTACGTTCTATTTTCTGCAATTATTTTCAGTGAGAAGGTAACAAAGAGTGTAGTATATAAATTTGGGGAGTATGACGTGGTGCCGGACTGCAGGGGGGGTGCATTTCGTAAGCTCAAACATGTCCTCAGTCTTAATTCTGGGGGAGCAAATATGGTTGAAAAAGGTTTATATAGATTTTGAGTTATGTGAGGTTTTCCGTATTTTGGTCTCTTCGGAAGGCCGGAATATGTCCCATCTTTCCTGTTACACATGTCTTGTGGTGGGTAAGAATCTATTCCCACCCTGGCAAATAAAATAACCTCTCCAACAGAACAGTTGAGAAAAGAAAAAAAAAAACAGTTAAAGCAAGCAATTTTTCGAAGTTGTTGTTTTTCACCGCGGGAGACATGTCGCCTTTCCGTCAGTCAGGATGCTGTTTGATCACGGCTTGCGGTCGGGGAGGCAGCCAATCAGGAGAAGCTGCTTTGGCTGGAGGTGGCAGACGGGGAGGCAGGGAGATAACATGCTCACATCGCGTCCCGGTGTGGACACACAAACACCGCTGTGGAATTTTCCTCCTCGGAACCCCCCCATCCACGAACAAATCGTGGTCGGGATTGTCAACCTAAGTAGCTGGTGTTTGGTGACTTGATTCAATCGGATATAAGGGGGCTCTGAGATGTTGGCCCGGGTGACAGAACCGACAGCAGAGACATGCAGAGCCTGGCATAACCTGGCAGGAACACGAGAATTTGAAGAACCATCTTGGGGGCCCCATAGTCGTTGGCTTGGTTCCGCTTGACCCGTTTGCTGACCCACTGACACGCCAAGAAGCTTAGTTGTCCTGTCATACTCCCATCACTGCTGTGCAGCCCCCCCGGTCACCCTGGCCCACTAGAAACTGTACACCAGTGTCAAAACGATGGGAATTCATTTCCCCCTCTTGCCGGGGGAAGTGGGGGCTTTTTAAAAATGAAAAGTAGAGGTTCTTCAGAATAGCGAGAGGGGACCCCGCAGGCAACCCAGCGACACTGGCGGAGACCCATCGTGCAGCTTCACTGTGAACACAGGCGGGCGGGGAGCACGGTTATTACCCCCCCACCCTCTTCCTCTCTCTGGTCAAATCAAATGTTCTTAGAATCAAACGGTTCAATTGGTGGGTGAAGGGGACAGAATCCCAGGCTGGCCGAACAAAGATGAACAAACTTGCCAGATTCTGGTTCTGCCAAGCACTTGGAGGGGGGGGGTGCTCTTTACGAGACCACTGGTCTTTGGAACAAGCGCCAGATTGGGCGGCGACAGGTTATGGGGAAATATGATTGGAGCAGGGAGGGGGACGGTAGGAGGGGCTTCTGAGACCTAGCAGAAGCCAAAGGGTTATAGCCTGGGGCACCTTGACAAGACTGCTGATGGAGTACAGAGGGCCTATCCTGTTTTTGCTGCCCCAGAACTACCCCTCCCCCCCCCCCCCCCCCCCCCAAACGGGAGACCCTCAGATGTGTAGCTATGTGGACCAGAATAAAAGAGGATCCTTGACTGTCCCCCGGTGGGGAAATTTGTCTTGCGGTTTTTGCCAGATATCGAGAAGCAATTACACAGGCTGCAAAGCGATACGGCGCACAATGGAGGCAGTGTTTTGTGAGGAGGCCCCCAACGGAGTGTGTGTTGTGTCAGAGAGTATGCGGTCACACTGTTTTTTAATTGAATCCCAATCCGCTCATTTCTAAGTGACGATTCTTGTTTGTCCTCAGAAATGAGTTGTTAGCCACGTTCCACACATAGAGGCAATAGCAGAAAATGTGACAAGAATATGCAATTCTGAAATTCTTACTACTATTAAACCAACTTCTACGCCATTAATGGCAGAAGTGTACAACAGCATCATTTGTCATCAAACGGCAATAAAATATTTGACTATAAAGTTTTGCTTGACAAATGAAGCATTTTGCTAGCAGCATCACACTTAGTTTGAATTCATCCAGTTTCGGTTTGGTTTAAGAGGAATTTTTTTTTCAGAAATTCATAGTAGTAATTTGGCAAGATTTTTATGTTTTTGAACCTTTCTTTTCATCTGTGGTTGGGTTAGCAGTGTGTTTGCTGGATGTATACTGTATACAGGCACTTGTACAGACGGCCTCCTTCAGGCCCCGGTGCAGACGGCCTCCTTCAGGAGTGTGCTTGCTGGGCTACTTGACCACCTGTCCCTGAAAACACCTGTCAGGTTCTAACCACAATTGCCTGGGAAACCTGGAGAGATTTTGACCCCGGGGCCTTCGATGGAGGAAGTGAAAGAGCATCTACAAAAGACTATTTATGCTCTGATCATTAGCCTGCGTCCTCAGTGCCTGAGAAGAGGAAGGAGGGTCAGGTGCCCATTATGCGAAAGCTCATCACACACGACACCCCCCGGGGCATGAAGACGGTAAGACAGAGGCAGATGGACTGCCCGTCCACCGCACCAGTTCATCACCGATAATGATCCAGATGACTACCTTGAAAGGAAGTGCTTTTTGATTGTGTGGATTACCCACTGTATTGTCAACGCTGTTGAGATTTGAACTTGAGGCCTTGGGGCACTTGGTATTCACGCCTCCAACCCCCAAATTAATCCGTAGTCCTCACAGGAAATTACATACATTTAATATTGCGCAGGGCCCTCAGATGGGGGGGTGTCTGACTTATGACTTAATTCCTGTGTCTGTATCATCAGAGAAGACCTACAACGCCAGCATAGTGGTGCGAGTCGGACAGTTCTGTCCCGGCCACAATTTAAGGAGGGCTGACATTTCGTGTGACCTGACACGGGTAACGGTGTGCTTCCGTACCTCCGGAATTCCCTTGGGCTTCGCTGTTTATTTATCAAGACTGAAGTGAGGTCATTATCCAGCTGCAAACTTCCCCCCAGAATTAAATAGCAACAGCAGTTTTGTTTATGTGACTCTTTCAGCCTGATGGGGACTGATGAGGCTTAGGGGGCTGCTCTAACTTCCCAAAGAAGTTAAAGCCCTGCGAGGGCAGACATCAGCTGCTTAGGTATGTCCAAAACACTTGGTTTTAGGGATGCATCTCTGCAGGGTTACTTTAATGGTTAACGGTTATGAAGATCTGAAGGTTACACCGAAGGTGAAGAAGGTTCCCCAAGGTGCTCCTCTGTGGTGGTGTAGTCGGTGCCACCTGAAGGCCCCTGGCAGGCGGGGTGATGGTTACAGTCTCCCAATGATTAGAGCCCCCTGCCAGTGACTGGTGGCTCCATCAGAGGCGCACTTTGCTCACTACTGCATTCCTGAACTTAGTGTAGGATCCACCTGCAGGACCAGAGGCTTGAGATTACTGCACTGACACCTTGTTTTCTCATTGCCATCCTCTGACGAACATGACCTAAGCGAGGAAGGCATCATTGCCCCCCTCACACACACACCTCCCGTCGCTCTTAAGGACTTGCTACCCTCCGAAGCACAGGCCAAGACAGGCAAACAGCCGGGGATCATATGTGTTAATCCCACCCTCCCACTTCCGCTCTGGTGCGCCCCCTCCTGGGCAGGACAGGATCTGGCACAGAAGCTGCTGCAGCCTTCAAAAGCCCCTTTAGTACCATTTCTGGCCCCTGTGCTGGAAGTCAACATTGACGCTTTCTGCACCACTGAGATCAACCCGTTAAAATGTTTAAAAATGTAGAACTGTGAGAAGCTTTGGAAACAGAATATCTAAACCATCTATGCCAGCAATAAAGCAGCTAGTCTCTTATTTTCAAGAATATTATTATTTTCCTCCTCCTAATGCAGTCAAACCCCAGCGGGCTGCTGGATAAACACTTGGCGTTCTGGCTTCTTTCCTAAAAATCCCGGGCAGAAGTTCTCCTGAAACAGCCTTAGTTTCAGATGCCACTAAAGACACACTTTTGTGGTTTAGACAGGTGAAAAAGAAATGCACTGGAAATTGGTCACAGCACAGCTCAGCTGATGAGAAGCTTTGAGGATGAAGGGGATGGAAAAGGACTGGAAGAGAGCAGGATGGCTGCCGTCATATGAGAGATGCCACGACTCGGAAGTGAGAGGCACCGCACACGTCTTTGCTATTCCCCATGTTAAATTAGAAAAGAATGCCAATCCTGTTGTTTAATGCCTGTCTATTGTGACAGATCCTTTGTAGCAGTGTGTAACTGAATAGTTTATCTTCACCTTAGAACTCTTTGCTCGGAAGGTTGCCCAGCTGAATGATTTCTCTGCTTTGGTTAAAACCATGTAGATAAAATGAAAGTGTGTCCAAAATGTTAAGGCCACTTATCCTTTGTGACCCTGAGGCAGTAGGCAGGACACACACCAGGACAGAGCAGGGTGCTGGACTGCGAGCTGGGGCTGCACCCACAGCCCTGACCCCCCAGTAATGCATGGCCTTGAATGGGCTTCTGAGAGGTGCAGGGAATGCTTTTGAGGGTGACGAGGAGCTCAAAAAATTGCAGCATAAAAAACCGATAGCTCTTCTTGTTTACCTAAGCTGTAAAGCCACTTGTGGGACAGCAGGGGGTGCCATGGTTAAAGACACACACCTGTATCATAAAGTTAGTGTTTTTATGGTATAATACTAATCATCATCTATGAAGAGATGTGCAGAGCATTTTCATGCGTTATGAAATGTCCAGGCACAATCCATCCATAACTAGAATACTGTGCCATATACTGCTCGTGTGTTTTCTTCTGCACATCCCATCCAGGATGGACCCCAGCCTTGTGCCCTGTGCCAAATAGGATGGGCTCTAGGCCCCCTTACAACTGTGACCATGGATGGATGGATGGATGTGTGTGACTCTCATAGCAGGTACAGAGCAAAAGCTGCTACTCAGACACCTGGGGGGTGGGTGTGCAGAAAGGGCTAATTGAGGAAGAGGAGTGGAGGCTAGGAAGCCCCAGTCACCCTCTTTGCTTTCAGTAGTGTCTGGGATCGCCTTGTCTGGCCTGACAAATAAGGCTGGGGCATGTCTGTGTCTCCATCTCCCTTGCACCCGCCCCCCTGTCCATCAGACATGAGAGGTTACTGGAGGTCATTGGCACACACACCTGAGAAAATGTCCCCAACAAAGATAAGGACCCCCAATAACGGAGGCGGTGACAAGACAGGGGAGCACACGGGGGGCATGCTTTATGGCTCAGCCTGGTATACCTTCACCAGTTGCTGTTCAGACGCACACCACCAGCTCCTTTCATGTCTGGGCGTGCTGCATACTTCCATGTGGTGAATAACACATTCCGACGCGACGTGGACACCGCCGGCATTCCCGCATCCACTCCCGGGGTCCGCCGGGAGGTCGGCACGACAGAGGCGGCGGGGAGATGACCACATGGTCACCTGACTCCCAGAGGTATCGGAGTACCTCAGGGGGCAGTGCCTTAAAGGGCAGATGACAATCTCTACGTCTGGGTTACTTAAATTCCGTTGCCCGTTGCCTGCCAGTGGGCCTGAGCGGCTGTTGGCAATGATGCGTCTCGCCTTCCAAAAACAGATCAGTTTGTCGATTAACAAGTTTGGTTGATAAACCAATAGCCAGAAGGTCATTGATTCAAATCCCAGGGATGGGAGAGTCATGTCACAGTTGGGCCCTTAACTCTCAGTTGTTCCAGCGGCTGTCTGATTCTTCTTACACAAAAAAGTATGCCATTTTGGATAAAAGCATCTGATAAATAAGAGTAATGTAAATCATATTGGCAGTTTTTGGCATGATGGTTATTAAGCTGTTTTCCTGTTGCGCTCCAAAATCCAGATCGCTGTGCCAAATGCCCAAGCAGACCTTATCTGCATTGGGTTCTGGGTGTTAGTGTACCATGAAGTCACATTGGCTCCAAAATACGTCTCCGCTATGAGTGACCCCCCCCCAGCCTACCCCCTGGCCCGCACCCCCCAGCGCTCCCTGCAAATGCGAACATTGCAGAAACTTTAGCCGCCTTCGACGTTTGTTGTCTTAAGTAATCAGCCCGACGGCGTATAACGCCGCTCAGCGAAATCGCGTCCCACCAGCACGCCGCAGTATCCGGGGGTCTGGCCGCGGGCGCAGCCGTGTTCACCGGCATGGTTATGGGAAAAAGGGAATCTCAAATCTCAGGAAAACAAAAGCATTCCAAGAGCGATCACATGTGCCCGGCTCCGGCTGTGAGCTCGTCCTCCTCGCCTTTTAAATGTAGAACACCATCACGTATACGTAAAGCAAATTGTGCATATCATGTTCTTCCTCTGTCTGGAACAGCCAGACCGCTGCCAAGGCGCTAAACGCTGGAAAAACGGGAATTAAAAAAAAGAACGGCAACTGAGGAATTCAATAATGGCTCAATAGCTGAGACTTTTCTTTAGTGCTCTTGGCAGCAGCTGGTGACCATAGTCTGAAATTAGCAATAGTGTGTTGCGCTGCGGACTGTACGTCGCTCCTGTCTACCGCGTGCTTTTACGGGGGGGGGGGGGGGGGGGGGGGTCTTGGCAGCAGACTTTTGTTACCACTTGAGGTCCAGAGCGATCGCAGTGCCCTTAAAGCAGAATCCCTGAAATGCTCCCGAACAAACACCACTGTACAAATGTTTACAATGATAAGCCACTGAACAATCAGGACTTCTGTGATAGTGTCACAGTGAGCCTCTTCCAGGAAGTGTGGGGTACAAGGCCAGCAGGAGGCCGGTGTCTTCCAGGAGAAATGCTCGTACACACACACACACACACACACACACACACACACACACACACACAATAGCATGATACGGGGAATTTAGTGGTAGGTGGTGACTATGGTACCTGGAAGATTCCTGTAAACAACCGGTATGATCCGTGGGCATCCTGCATTATCCACACACAGTGCTGTTCTGATACTGGCAACCCTCTGCAGGTATGTAGGTCAGACGGAGGTATGGAACCACATCACCTGGTCTGACAGGTACATTGAGTCCTGTCATAGACCTAGCAATGGTAGGTGACGCAATACTTTCCAGTAATATCTCTTAAACTGTTATTATATCCTATGGCATTGTTTGAACCCTGAGTAAATCCATTGGCAGTACCTGACTGTAAGAGCAGGCTGCTGCTGGGAACATCTTTCTCTGGAAGGTTTCTGACAGATCCTGCAGATCTAGAATGGGCTTCCTGAGACTTCACCTGCCTCGGAAAATTGAGAACCCGAAAACAATGATGCACTTCTAATTACAGGCAAAAGCGCTTTCATTAGGTGTATAATTATGAGATCCAGCGTGATAGTCTATGGTTTAGTACTTGTTACTCCTGTACGCTGTTCACTCAGTGTAATACAAGCAAATGACTCAAAATACCGGGAGGGTGAATTAACGACATTAGCATTAGATGTTTTTGTGGGAACCTGACAACCCACCATGTATGTTAGTGTTAGTCACTCTAGATAAATGTACCTGCTAAGTAAATCAACAATATGGATATAACAGCTATTGCAAACGCTAAAGGCATCTTCTCCAAATTAAAGAGATCGTCCTCAGTGACCATGAACACTTGGCCCTGTGAACAGATAGACTAAGATCTTCATCAGAGTACGGATGATATCTACGTTTTCATCTATCTATCTATCTATCATATGCTTTCATCCAAAGCGGCAAGCGTTTGAGAAAGCAGGATCAGCCAGTCCCTGGATTACGTGGATCTTGTTTAAGAACCCAACAGTAAAACCACTCTGCTGACCCAAGGATCTGAACTGACATCCTTCCGATCACAGACACAGCAGCAGACACTCCCTGCCACTGAAGGCTGAACACACCACCTCGCCTTGTTGGCTCCCCTTTTTGCTTGTGCCCGAGTCACAGTCCTTACAACCCCCAACCCAGCGCCAACGGCATTAGATGTTGAGTCATGGCCCTGACACCATTCCGGGGCAAACCGGGATTCTGCGCCTACCACATCTAAACAGAAATACCTCCATAGCCACATCTGAGGCTCTCAGAGGCGGGAGGTTCCTGGCAGGTTTGCGTCTGTGAGATATGGCTACGATTTAGCACAACGCCAATAGACAAGCAGTCCCGTACACACCCAGATCAGCCGCTGCGCTGTCAGAGACACCAGCTTCCTCTTTTGGAAGTTCCTATTCTTTGATCCCACGGATATCAGACAGTCAGGTCGCAGTTTGCACATGGGGGGGGGGCTAGATGAAAGGGGCTCGTGAGTACGCAGGAATGTGAGGCGTTGCTGTATGTGCGGGGCTCACAGCTTAGGGCTGCAGGGTCTGAACCGCTTCAGCACTTTTCACAGTCGCAAAACTTTCATTTGCTCACTGCACAGGACTATTCATTTACTTTACAAAACTTCTGTCGTTCTTTTATATAATGACCCTTTATTGGCCATTTCAACATCCTCCATTTTGCTTTCCTTTTTATGTATGTATCTATCCATCCATCCATCCATCCATCCATCCAGATGGGCAATGGGATTCACAAGGCATGGCAAGTAATTAATTAAGCAGTAATCTGCTATGAGCTGTAATGTGCAGAAAGCGTGCTCACATAAGGCTCACTTTGTAAGTACAAATGGGTTATTTTTGGTTAGCTTTGGCCAGCAATGGTTTAGGTGAAAATTAACCAAATTCAAATTGGTAGGTGTAAACTATAGGAGAATCTGGAAAGCGACTGTTGGCCAAACGCAAGGATTCTTCTGGAAACCGACCTGATTTAATTAAGCGTGTCTTTCTCAGAATCTCGTCGCAAGAGTGGAATTCTTGTTCCCCAGCATGTTTTAAGGAAGACCTTTGAAAGTGACTGAGGTACTTTAGCTGTAACTCGTCCCAGGCGTGTTAACTCAAAGAGGATGGGTGCATCTGGTAATTACCCCCACCCACATTTTAACCTAAAATCTAAATAGTGAAATTCATGGGATTTCTCACCACATGTAATTAAGATGTCAACAGTGATGCCTCAGTATTAATCACAGGCCTTGTATGGAAACTGGAAGTCCTCTCAGTGACTGTTTATACTTATTTATTCACTTTTGGGCAACATCAACAAATAGCTTTCCTGTTTCTTTTTCCTCCCTTTCCAGTCGGAGTCGCTGCACATCCAAGCTCAGGCGGTACTGAACGCGGCTGACTTTGTGTTAGTCACTAGTCGTGTTGCCATTTAACACGATGACTGGCACGCTTGTGCTGCCATGACGGAGAAAGTGTTCCACCAAGCAAAGGGGTGTGTGCATGAACTGGGAAGGAAGGCGAGGCAGAAAGGCGAGGCAGAAAGGGTGCGGCAGAAAGGGCGAGGCAGAAGGGCAGGCAGAAAGGTGAGGAAGAAAAGGCAAGTCAGAAGAGCAGGCTGAAAGGGCGAGGCAGAAGGGTGAATCAGGAAGGGCAAGGCAGAAGGGCAGGCAGAACGGGTAAGGCAGAAAGGTGAGGCAGGAATGGCGATAAGAAGATCGAGTCAGAAAGGGCAGACAGAAGGGCGGGGCAGAAAGGGCAAGACAGAAGGGCGAGGCAGAAAGGGCAAGACAGAAGGGCAAGGCAGACGAAACCGGTTAGGGGTGAGGCAGAAGGGCAAGCAGAAAGGTGAAGCAGAAGGGCGAGGCAGAAAGGCGAGGCAGAAGGGGCGAAGCAGGCAGGGTGAGGCACAGCATCCCCCACCCATCACCAGAAGTCTCTTTGGTAAAACATTTTAAAAGAATTAATGTATGGAAGAGGCAAGTGGGGCCTGGGAAGTGGAGGAAAAAGATGGATCAGAGAGAGAGAGAGGGGGAGAGAGAGAAACCAACAGAGAGAGGCAGAAAGAGAGAGAGAATCCAACAGAGAGAGAGAGAGATAGAGAGAATCCAGCAGATAGACAGATGGGCTGACAGGGGTCACTTGTTGAGAAATCACAATCCTCTCACGTTTCACATGCTTCACATTTCCTGTTCTGATTGAAGTGAAACAGAGCGGCTTCCCACTGCTTCCAGAAGTTTCCTAACCTGCAGTCGAGATCCTTGTCTGTTTAAACAGGTGTAAGGGGAACCCTATGGACAGTGGAGAGGTAATGCGCCTCCCCCCCCCACCCCCCCCAAGATCGAAGGGTCTCCAGCTTGTGGCCAGAATCAGGCCGATTAGTCTCCTCTGCAGGCAGGGTGGATTTTTCAGTTTTTCAACTCTCCCTACATGTTTTCCAGTGGTGGGTGCCGAACCGGGCCCCTCCACAGAAGACAGCCGCAGATTTCCATGACAAACGCTTACAGAAAACAGACGGCAAAGCAGTGGCAAAGCCTTTCATAGCCAAAGGAGTTTCTGCTTACATTTGGGATGCAAACAATGGTTACTAGGACATCGAATATTTACCAGCCAGCTAATGGAAAGCATTGGCATTCTCTTCAGGATTTAAGTCAGCGTTCATCATCTTATAAAGTGATACCCTGTCACCCTGAAACCAACACGCTTCCAAATCGTACACAGAAATTAAATGGGGTGAACTGCGAAAAAAAACCATATTCCATCCTGGGGCCCAGCTGAGGAGGAAGCAGGCAGAGATTCTTCAGTTATTAACATGAATAATGTTTTAGACTTGTGTTCCTTTTAATACTCTGACTAGGTCCCAGTGCAGGCCTGCAGCCTATCCTTGGATGCACTGGGTGTCAGGCCATCATGGACACTTGCTCAGGCAAACTCACACTAGATTACTTAGCCCCAGAAGACTTCAACTACAGGTCTATGCACAGTGGGAAGAAACCAGAGAAGTTACAGGAATCTCACACAGAGGCGAATAGACAGTGTAGGACGTGTGGGGACCACGGGGTCACTCAGGGAACCAGCCCACTACTCGGACGGAAAAAAATCAAAGGGTCATGTCTCACCCCACCTCGCTCACAAGTCTGCGGGAAGCTTTACGACTTTTCTGTCATGGCTTCTGCTCCCCAGGTGATTCATGGGATACGATTGAAGTGGGGCGTAGGTCGAGCAGGGCGCCCGCCACCACTGAGATCACATGTGTGGCCTCCAGGGCCGACACGGGGGGGGGACAGAGACTGGAAAATGATCGTGGACAATCTCTGGGTGGTGTTTCTAGGCAGGTCCAGGAGCCTGAATGTGTGGATGAGGATTATGGGGAAAAACAAACAGACTCTCCTCCTATGCCGCCGCGCTAGCAAACTGTGTATGGGTCACGTTGATAGATAGATATGGAGCCGGGCACCTCGACGCTCTGCGGGTAGACGCTCTGCAGGTAGCCTTCCCTGCCAGTGTGTCGCGCAGCCACCACTTCCTTCCAGTACCATCCAGACTGTCTAATTAGAGGCTGAACCCGCACCTCAGGTGTCTGACCCGAGACACACTGTCATTAGTCTCCTGCTTTTAGCTGCGTCTAACTGGCTTTATTTACCCCAAAAGAAAAGCACGACATCAACAAAAATAGGCTAAAAAGACGAATAAAAAAAATTAAAACCTCAGAATTTTCCAGGAGGGTGGAGGGCTTCCTTTTCCCGCACTAAAAACTTCTGGAAAAAACACCTTCAGCTATTTTAAAGGTAATTTGTGGGAATCCCCTGTAACAGCTTTTAATAACCTTGTCAGGACCTTACCTGGCTGATCCCTCCCCCCCCCCTTGTAATTACTGGCGGAATGGTGCTAAAGGTGAATGGGGGGTGTAACAGCCAGCCAACGAGCACTATTACTGGGGACTGTGTGAATCCAACATGCACTACTATAGAGGACTATGTGAATTCAACGTGCACTGTTACTGGGAACTGTGTGACTCTGACATGCACTATTACTGGGAACTGTGTGACTCTGACATGCACTATTACTGGGAACTGTGTGACTCTGACATGCACTATTACTGGGAACTGTGTGACTCCGACATGTACTATTACTGGGAACTGTGACTCTGACATGCACTATTACTGGGGACTGTGTGAATCCTATGTGCACTATTACTGGGGACTGTGTACACATGCTGGAGGACATCACCTTGCTGCAGTGGGAGCTCTCCATCCATCCATCCATGCCTCCACCATCAGTCCCATTTGCACGTCCAACATGTGAGTGCAGAGGCTTCCTTCAGGTCCTCCCATTTCCTCCAACAGCCCAAACACGAGCAGTCTCTAAAATCAGCCAATGTGTGTGAGTGTGCACGCACGTGCCCTGTGATGTTGTGGCCAGGGCGGACCCGTGGCGTGGCCCTCTGCCACCTGGGACGGGCTCCAGGCCCCCTGACTCTGAACAGGATAAGTGGTTGGAAGATGGATGGACGGATGGATAAATTGCCCATATTGTGCAAGTGTGTGTGCCCTGTGATCGACTGGCACCCCGTCCAGAACATTCCTCTGTCCCGTGCTTGCCGGGACGGGCTCCAGGCTCACTGCGAGCCTCTGCTGGGTAAGTGGCCATCGATGGATGTTATGCTTAGCATCTATGGAAATACAATCAACGTGTATATACAGAAGGTAGAGGAATGCGACGGGACACAAGGGCCATACAGGCCCGACCCGGCACAAGGCGCACTCTCTCCTCGGACACAGTACCAGCGGTGTTTGCAGGCCATCGGGTTGGGCCTGTAGAGGTAGACTGGCCGCTACCCCGCCTCGCATTATTACCCGAACCACAAACTCATCAATCACACCTCCCGGACCGACACGAGTCGGGTCAGCATGGATGGTCGCCGAGCCAGAAGTGCTCCCCCCGGGGGGCCCTGCCCCTCCCCACCCGCTGATAAATGGGCCCTTTCAGGGCGGCTGACACCAGCCGGGCCGCAGTACTGGCCCCGGCCGAAGTGGGAGGTGGATGGGAGGGGACCCAATGCCGGCACCGGCACACACCTCCCACCAAGACGCACCCACTTTGCCCGCCCACTGGGGGGGGGTTATCCCAAGGTCTTCTGACAGCCATCAAGGACATAACTAACCACTCACAGAGCCACCCTTGCTAATACAAATTGGGGGGCAACATGGAGGCAGATCAAAGGGAAGGAGCTTCTGTTGGACCCTGAAGGGAGAGTCTCTGGGAGTTCAGGCAGGGCCACGTGCCTGTCTGTCGGGGGGTGTGTTCTCACTCTGCTCGCCTGTTTCTCTGCCTTTCGGGTTCAGTCTGCCTGGGCCGCCGGCCGGCCACGTTATCCTGCGCGGGGGGCGTGACAGGACGTGGCGGGCTAACTCCCCGGGGATGTAGAGCAGGCTCGTGTGGAGGCTTCCCAGGACCGTGGTGGCAATGCTGAGCGTTTAGAGGAGAGCGCGCTGACCTGGATGGGACCCCGCCGTGCCGACGTTCCAGCGAGACACTCGGGAATGGACCCATTAACCCCTGGCCAGACACATTCTCCTACTAACACAGGACGAAGACATTGAGGCTACACGCATTTTTAAAGGTACAACAGAAAGTCCTGTTTCCGGGATATGGAGTTTTGCCTGTTCTCTAAATGCTCGGCCATCTACCCTCTTTATCCAAAGTGCAGAGCTAAACCAATTTTGATAACCACTCACTTCATCTGGGGACCAGGGGGGTCTTTCATGGAACACCCGCCTGATTACAACTACAGTTTAGTGGAAACTCACCTGTGATTTGTTTTTATTATTTTTACCTAGTTATCCAAACAAACTACCCTCCCTCATAAAAACATGTAAAGGCTGAGGAAGAACTTCACACCATCAGATCTTCGGAAGATTCAGTTGTTATCCTGGGGGTAATGTACCCCTACCTGTTCTGAGATAGACAGGTACCTCATTCAAGGGGGTTTGAGTCTCCCTGATTCAAAGATGTGCCCCCCGGCACCACAAACCCCTAACACACCCTCTTCAACCTGACCCCCCCCCCCCCAGTGCTGAACTCCTGTAGTGAACAGGTGACCAGTGCGAACAGTGAGGACCTCGGTGGGGGGGTCAGGTTACTCCCATGCCATGCACTGGTGAATAATGGAAGCGACCTGAGCTTTATTTGGCCACCGCAGAGGTGCCTTTCAAAGGCCCTGGGCTGGCGGCTGTGGACAGACACCCCTCAGCCGTTTGCTCTCATTAGATATCGGGGAGGGGTAGTGCTGCGTCTTCATTTGTGGGGTGAGGAAACAATAAAAAAAAGGTGCACAACTTCAGATAATTGTTAACAGGATCTGTAAATGTGGCCACTAACGGGGCGGGTTCTGAAACATGGAGTTTTGCCTTAATAGAGACAAATGAAGGGTCCGATGTGAGTGCCAGCCCGCGAGAGAAAGCCTGCCTCTCCTCCGAGCCCCTTTACAGCTAATTAGGAAACATGTCGCAGACTTCGCCTGGTGTAAACAGGAGCCATCTGAGTTTCATTACAATAAAGGAATCAAATAAACACTCGGCCGGGAACAGTAGTAACTACACGCTTCGTTACAGCGCGACGCCGTTGCAGGGACATCATGAAACACTTACCGGGGCTAATTACCGACGTGAACCCTTTAGTTTCGCTACGATAAATATACAAATTAAAAAAATATTTCCACTAGCGTCCAGAATGAGGGTTCCCCCAATCCCCCTTTCAGAGCGGTCCCACAAATTACTTTTACGCGTTTGGTCAGGATCCCTTTCTCTCTTAAAATCGCTTTACTGGTGCGCGTTGCCAAGGACGAACTGGGGCTGGTACAAAGAGGACGATTACCGAAAAGGGGTGGGGGGTTAAAACGGGGCGGGTTGGGACCGCACACCCGGGCTTGTTAACGGGACATCTCACCTGAGCTGGGGCAGTCGGCGCTCCCGCTGAGTCGCAGGCGCGCTCTCGTGCAGGTGTCGGGACACGATCGCTGATAATTACCCGCAGTCTTTGAAGGAAAACAGGACACGCTGCCTGATTGCGTTTGTTAACCCGTAGATAAATGCTACGATGGTGATCGGGGGGGGGGGGGGGGCTTTCATTTCCTCTGTACAATACCGCTGGCACCATGTTTATTGAAACAGCCCAATGTAGTTATTTCAGCTATAGGCAGGCTTAAAAATAAACAGACGGGACCAGCGTGGCTCTAAAGTAAGGAGGTGGCTAATTAAAAGCACATTGTAATACTGTAAAATTAATGACCCTATTAAAGTGCGGTTAATCCAAAGGCAAGGGGAGACGGGCCATTATCAACAAACTCAAAAGAACAGGATGTAAATTATTAGGAGGGAGGGTGGTTGAGATTAATTAGGAGCTTTAACAATGGATGGTCAACACCTCCTCACATTCAGATTAATCAATGTGACGTTTAAAGAGTCCGATTTTTAAAAAATGCCGAATGATTTCACGCACTGTAAATTATACCTCACACCCTACACATACTGCCATATGAAGCCTTTTTTCGTGTTGGACTGATTACCACATTGGTGTAATGGCTGTTTTTGGCTACAGCACCACTGGAGTACAACACAATTTTTGATGCAAACTAAAACACAACTAGGGGAACCAAGCAGAGTCACAGACACCCAGTGACATGAACATGAACACACACAACAGCTAACTAAGGAACAGAGCAAAGGCAATCACTTAAATACAGTAATAACTGGGACTAACGAGGACGGGCAGCGGTGAAACATACAGTAAGACAATCAACCAATGATGGAGGGAGCAGGAAGAGAGGCAACAGATATTAATAATAATAATAATAATAATTAACACTGTTACTGAAACAGGTAACAGGTAGAGTCACTGAAAAGTAACAAACAGAACTTGGGAACTTACAAGAGCTGAACCTGAGGAAACACCAGGAAGAAACATATAAGGGATTAAACAAGAAAACAAAGTGTTAAATAAAACCAAACACACAAGGAGAGCAAACCTGGAAGAGGAAACTCAGAAGGAAACAGAAAACAGACTATCAATAAATACAAAGTAGCAGATGGAGCAATCTCTCCCCAGCCTCGAACCCAGGACCCAAGGGATTCATGGGCTCTAAGTTACACATAGGAGCAAGGAAAATACAGAAGAGTAAAGGACAGAGAGGGAAAGGCGGAATGGCCAGCGGTGGCTGCTGGCCAAAGGGGAAAGGTCATGAAGGGAGAGATCAGAGGGCAGCCACCCTGACAATTTTGATGCCGTTTTTTATGATTTGATCTGACATCTGGCCCCTGATTGTGACGCACTGTTTGAAGAAGACTGGTGGCCTGTGATTTTGATGCTGTGTTCTTGATATGATTCGCCATCTGGATTGTGATTTTGCTGTTTTCCATGATTTGATTTGCTGTCTGGCCCGTGATTATGAAGCTGTTGTCCATCATTTGGTTCACCATACAGCCAGTGATTTTGATGCTGTCTTCCATGATTTGATTAACCATCTGGCCCGTGATTTTGGTGCTGTCTTCCATGATTTGATTGGCCATCTGGCCTGTGATTTTGGTGCTGTTTTTTTATGATTTGATTCGCTGCCTGGCTCAAGATTTTGTTGCTGTTGTCCATCATTTGATACACCATGCAGCCTGTGATTTTTATGCTCTTTTCCATGATTTGATTGGCCATCTGGTCTGTGATTTTGATGCAGTTTTCCATTATTTCACTGGCCATCTGGCCCGTGATTTTGATGTTGTTTTTCATGATTTGTCTGGCCATCTGGCGTGTGATTTTGATGCTGTTTTCCATGATTTGATTGGCTGTCTGGCCCATGATTTTGGTGCTGTTTTCCATGATTTGATTCGCTGTCTAGCCCTTGATTTTGATGCTGTTTCTATATTTTTAAACACATTTATTATGTTAGCTTGAAAAAAACCAGCACAGTATTCTTTTTTACAGGTTATTATTCTTCATTTCCAGCCCCATTTTCTATACACTTCTGTATGCTTCTATACGCTTCTCCTCCTACAATTTTAGGAGTACAACCATCAAACTTTCCACACTTCTTCGTCCCATAGCTTGTGCTTTTCTAAGCTGTCCCACCCTCCATCTTACTCGGATGGCTCGTTGAACACCCCGTTTTTCCTATTGACTTTTACTGGGAGGATTTTCTGGTCAGTGATGTCATCTGCTATTCTGATGTCATTTCCATTCTGTGACATCACAAAAAACATTTTCCATTCTGTGACATCACAAAATTGTTATAAAGTAGGACCTTTTTTAAAAGTAGCAACATCGTCACTTATGATGGCAGGGTCCCCAGACTTGGTCAACATTTCCCAAACAAACTTACATAAGTTTTTTTCTTTGTACAGCTAAGTTTTCTCCTTAATATAGCTAGCGTTTTTGAGCCAATATGAAGTTTGTTCACAAACTTCCTTTTCTATTTGTTTACTGAGTCATGTGATGAATCATGTTACGCCAACCGTGCATCAATTTTCTGAAGCCACTTGTCCTATTCCGGACCACAAGGGGTGCAGAGCCTATGGACACAAGGCAGGGAACAAGGCCAGATGGGGGCCAGCCCATTGCAGGGTGCACTCAGACACACACACCTATGAGAAAATTGGAAACTCCAATTAACCTCAGCATGTTTCTGGACTGTTGGAGTAAACCGGAGTACCCAGAGGACACCACACGATGATACACATGGAGCCATGGTGGAGTAACACTGCAGTCCTGGTCCCACTGGTCACCATGCTGGCCAACTACACCAACGCACTATAACTCATCAACAATATGGGTACATCGTACATTGTGTGCAGTGTGGAATCTATGACAGCCACAAAATATTAACGTATATATTAAAAGAAAAACACACAACATGTCTTTCGATTACCTACTGTGTGTCAGTCTTCAGGTGGTGTCTTTATGTGTTTTTGTTTATAGCTCCTCCATTTATCTGTGCTCCCAGATGCGCCTGTGTGTGTACTGCACATTTCCACGATTAAGTTAAATTTCCATGAGTAGCTAACATTTCCCTTTCACAATTAATTTATTTGGAAAAATACAGCATAGGACCATGTTTTTTTAATGAATAAAGCTAACTTAAGCATTGAGTTTCAACATTGTCCAAATACAAAAGCAGTTTGTTTGACAAAGGTTAAAGCGAAATGCCATGAAACAGCTTTCTTCTGGACTGAAATGACTTCATATGTGATGCTGAATTTCCTGACAGCGCAGAAAGTCTCCGGGAGGGCAGATACGGACCAGGCCGCAAGACACTTACCGGAGGATCAAAGGGGCATTTCTGAAAACCACGCTGAGACAGGAAGTGAGGGGCAGAGAGCAGTCAGGAGACGCGGGAAGCGGGAAAGCACAGGAAGGCAGGTAGTGCACACACACGTGCACACATGCACACATACACATGCACGCACACACATAGAAACACACGTAAAAGCTGTCTGCCTCCTCCCGTTTTGAGGTTTTCTGGTTGGTTTCCCCTGGTGGGTCGTCATTGTCACTAAGCACAGAGAATGCCTGGATCTAAGTGAGAGGTATAAGTCACCGTATCTGATGCTGAGATTCCCAATGGGCGCCTAGCGGAGAGAGAGAGGAGTGTGACTCGCGCGACGCAGCATCTCGCTGCGCGGAATGAGGGTGGGGGGCTGGACTGCGCCTCCCGCTGCCCTGCCGAGATGAGCGGAAAGAGCAGGATGAGGCAAGCCAGCTGCGGCTGATGATGATGATGATTTATATAAAAATACAGCACCACTAGAAGATGGGCAGTGCATTAATTTACATCTGCACAGAGTAACATTGTCCAAGTGTTTATGTGCCAAACATCGCAGTGAGCGGGATGATATGACCAACACCAGATCAAGTCATAGACAACAGTATCAAAATCACTCGCCAGACAGCCAATCAAATGATGGACTAAATCAAATCTACAAAATGAAAGAATGAATGAATGAATTAGGGTAATTCTCTTGTTTACGTCTTATGAGTCCAGACATTTCACTGGTACTATATGAAAACATCCAACACTCTGGCTGGCCTGACTGTATGACTCCTGGGACGTGTTTGGCAGGAGCCAAGGGACCATTGCCATGGAAACCCCTCCAAAAACGGCATCGGCATTCAGACGCTCTCCGGGCTGCCTGAGGTGGCCCCGAATCGGGCCTCTGTACACAGGGCTATAAGGCACTGGGGTGTCTTCGAGGAGACCTTCACACACGGGACTTCCACGCAAAGGAGGCAGAGCATGACACCTAGGTATGCACCTATGCACAAAGGCGGAGAACACGTAACGGAGAAGAGTCACACAGTCGAGTCGACCTGATGACATGTGTGGCCCAGGGCAAAGGCTGCAGACTTAGGGGTGCTGCGCTTGTTTCTCAAAGTCATGGGTCCTGGCAGCTCTGTCATGGTCTGCAATGAGCCAGATACCCCCCCCCCCTTGCATAAAAAAGGAACCTTTACTCCCAGAGCAGTAGCTGTTGTGGGGCTAGCGTGTTGGCGGCCTGCCATCGTGTCACAGGCAGCAGTGGAGTCTGCCAGGCTGTCAGGACGTCGCCTCTCACAGCCACTAAATTCAGCAGCCCCCGCCTGGAAAAACAGGAGGGCTCACCCGTCACAGAGGCCCGCCCTCAGCCCGAGCAAAATCAACAGCTCCGTGGCCTGCGTGGATGCGACCTCTCCGCCTCCCGGCTGCTACAAATTACCCGATTAAAGAGCTTAGGGGTATTATTTTCGGGGGGCCCGATCCGGGACGGAGCGTAGCTATCTGACTGTCAACCCGTGTGTCGCCATCGTGTATGATGGACAGCCAGGCAGGGATGGGTGGGCCACCATTAAGTCACTACTAATCAATCACCGAGCTGAACGACAGGCCGACGGGTACACTAAGCCACACCACCAGCGAGGACTGTACTGACACTAATCACTGGGGGGGGGAGAGAATTTGAGGTAAGCACAGCAAATTACATTCCCATAGGGCCTTGACGTCTACTGTCTTGGGTCTGGGGGTAGTAAAACATCCATGGTTACACAACCCAACCCCCCCCCCCCCCACCCCCAATACACACACGCACACACACACACACACACACACGTGTAGTTCCATGTGGTCCACTGTGCTGATTGTCAGGCTGCCACTGTGTAACAAAGCCTGGGATGGTGATATCACTGTCACTGACCCCACCCCCCCAGAACCGGCTGCTGTTCAATGACAGCAGTTATCAAGGGGAACTTGACTTCTGAGAATAAAACACTTAAATCTATACACAGACTGCAAAGCGTCTCCAGCGAGCATCTCCAGTGACGTGAGAGCCACAGAGAGGCAGCTTTCCTCGCTCATTGACAGGTTTATTGTCCTGTTATTCTCCATCGCAAACCCTTTTCCGCGGGGTGGTGGTGAGCACAGTGGGTACCCTCCCAGGCTCGGAACCGCGGCTGGCTCTGTCCGTAAATAAAGGACGGTCCCACTCTCTTGCCTGCCATAATGTTTTTCTGTGGGTTCTGTCCTGCTCCACCGCCCCCACCCCCTCACCTGGCACCCAGACATCAGGGGGCCTGGATCCGGGCCACAGGAGGGACAGGCACTACAAGGCAGCATCAGCAGGAGTCCCCACACGTTTCACAAATTGCACTAATACTACAGATATTAGTGGTATTGGTGCCCTTCCACTTTAAAAAAAAAAAGAATCTTAATTTTCTCTGAAATAAGTTAAAACTGACAAAAGTGACTTTTCTACCATTCTTTACTCTGTGTTCCATGGAGCAGATGCTTTGATTTTGATTCATGACTGACCCCAAAAATGTTGTCCGTGCTGTTTTTATTATTTATAATAATACATTAAGTCATAAATGTATGAATAATTTTCTCCATGTCTGCATGCACAAAACCTTAAATGGTAGTTTGCTTAAGATATTTACAGTTGGCAAAAGACAAAGTCATGTAATGGTGGGAGCCAATGGGAAATGGTCTAGAGAGGAATGTGATTGGCTGTGTATAATGGCGCAGCCCACTATGGTTTCAGAAGCCTTTCTCCCCCATTATGACTGATAACCCTCATGAGCGATACTCTGTGGGCTGCATAGTGTGTTACTATTTGAGAGGGACTTACATGCCCAATTTGTCACCATTACGCCAGACACTTACCACTCTCCCGAAATTCACTCTCCTCTTTCCCGAGCACTTTTCACAGACCACAAGCGGCGGTGTTTACACAAATGCAGGCAAGGCCATTTGCGCTGACTGCTGCGTAATGTTTGTCTCCGGCCCCTATTATGAATTATTCCATTAAAAATCGTTTTCCCATTTCGAAGTGTCTGGGCGGGATGGCGGAGCCCAAAGGCCGGGCTAATGGCAGGTGGACAGGTGAGCGACTGGGTCAGAACTGGCCTGGATAACTGATGGCGCCCGGCAGAGGGTAAGCAGCCACCCTCCTAGTGAGGACAGGTACGTCACAACTGAGAGGGCGGGAACTCTACGCAAGTGTGCAGTACAGTGACAGTTAGCCCATACTGTCTGGGGGAGGGACAAAATGGGTTTTATATGGGCAGTATGACACATGTAAGCACGAAATCCTATTTAGCACCGTTTATTTAACATTTAAGAAGCGGCCCGTGTCCCGGGAATGAAGCTCACATGAGCTGTGGAAAAACGTAGAAAGAACAACAAGGTGCCTGTCTCCTAGCAACTGGCCCCCCGACCTCCGACTCCAGAGCGAGCACCTTCCCGGCTTCCCCGGGCATACTGGAATGCTACAGCACTTCAGGATCCCCCTTTTCGCTCATAAATGACTCACGTGTCAGTTACTGACCCACTACAATAACACTGCAAGACGCCTGACACTTTATTGGATATAATGAACAGTAAAAACTTTCCTTTTTGAAAAACAACCGGCTGCCCTTGTTTTTTTGATTGTGCAGGGCTCACACAAACGATGGTTAATTTATTGACACCAATTCACCTACAGGGGGCAAAGCTCACATACACAAAGTCAGATGGGGGATTCAAACCCACAACCTTGGGGGTGTGGCCGCCATGCCACCCACAGAGCTGGTGGGCCCGACCCGATTTTGTTTATCCGCAGTTTGTTTATACAGAGCTTTTCTCGGTGTTACTTTTTACGGCACGCAGACCCAGCACTGTATCGAGTAAGAAATTCCATGCTCAAGCTGACACTTGTCAGAGCCCATAATAAGCCACACACAGACATCAGAGCGTGAAATAGCACCAGAGAAATTATGGGTCTCTTAAAGACACAATTTTAGTAACTTATTCCTGGGAACCGGAACCATAAATATCTGCATTATAGTCGAGTGCGGACATATTAAAAATATGAGACGACAAACTCGGACTTGTGCCTGAGGTCTGGACCCAAGAACAGCGACCAGGAAATGGAGGCACCCCCCAGGTTACGAAGGAGCTCCGGTCCCTTAGTCTGGTTTGAAGTCAAATTTGTAGGTAAGTTGTGAAAATAATGACACCGTACATAATAATAACAATAATAATAAGGTAATAATAAAAATAACTACATACAGCACTATACTGTACCTCGAGCGGACAACCTGCTGAAGCCACGCACTGTTTTCATATGCGTCACAAAGCAGTGTGTGCTTTAGTTTTTACAAACCATTGGATTTAACCCGCATTTTTAACATAATACACTTTTTGGCAGTCTTGTCGTAAGTACAAGTTGTCCGGAAGTCAGACGTTCTTAACCTGGGAATTGCCTGTCCAGCACAGGAGTAGATCACGGGAAGGAGGGCATGTGTCTCAGAGTTAAGGCTTCCACCTCAGGATGCATCACTTGATAAGAGTTTCAAGTCTGGTGAATAAAATGTGAAAATGTCTTGGCCAGTCTTATGATACTTCTATGATGAGCGTGTTTTGGATCCCGAGGTCTCACCCAAAGGTACAACAGAAGTGCCCTGAAGCGGCCTGTCTGTAACCGCTGTGCTGCGCGCTGCCTCTTTTAAACGCCTCTTTTAAACAGGGAGTCTCAGTGTGTGAGCTGAGTGTCTCAGTTTGAGCTGAGTGTCTCAGTGTGAGCAGGGAGTCTCAGTGTGTGAGCTGAGTGTCTCAGTGTGTGAGCAGGGTGTCTCAGTGTGAGCAGGGAGTCTCAGTGTGTGAGCTGAGTGTCTCCGTGTGAGTAGGGAGTCTCAGTGTGTGAGTAGGGTGTCTCAGTGTGTGCTGAGTGTCTCAGTGTGAGCAGGGAGTCTCAGTGTGTGAGCTGAGTGTCTCAGTGTGTGAGCAGGGTGTCTCAGTGTGAGCAGGGAGTCTCAGTGTGTGAGCTGAGTGTCTCAGTGTGAGCTGAGTGTCTCAGTGTGTGAGCAGGGTGTCTCAGTGTGAGCTGAGTGTCTCAGTGTGAGCAGGGAGTCTCAGTGTGTGAGCTGAGGATGTCAGTGTAAGCAGCAAGTCTCAATTTGTTTTTGGAGGCTTTTTGTTGTAAGAAAAGAGTTTCAGTGCCTCAATGAGTGTGTTGAAGGTCTCAGTGTGAACAGTGATTCTGCATAATTGGTGTTTTACTGTTTTTAAAGAGTACTATATGGATGTGTGGTTTCAGTGTGAGCCAGTGTCAGTGTGTTAGGAGGCTTTGAGTGCAGAGTCTCAGTGCCGCTGACTTTGTGGATACCAAGAGCCCCCATTCACTGAAAATCAGAAACTAGCCAATGGCATGTGCTTCAAAGTGAGGGGTGGCGGGGGGTTAACAAATGATCTGCCATACTGCTGTTTCAGGCCCCAGCTGTAGAATAACACAGGCGTGTAGGGCAGTCCAGTGGGTCCTCAGGGGCCTCATACGTGGTGTCAGGGTCCGGCATCTGCCTACCGTCAGGACCAGATCCAACAAGGCCCAGACCTCCTGCCTGCTCTGCTTCACCCGGCAGCGGGTGACCGATCTCCAGCAAACCCTGAATAGGAGGGTGCTGCGCAGACTCTCTAAAAGCCACCAAAATGGAGAGTCGTATTTTCGAAGGGCTTAGCCATTAGCGCGAATAAGCTGGGTAAGAGCCCAGGCCAATGGGAAGTTTAAAACTGTCCTTTAAACCCTTTAACGAAAGAGAGAGGGGCTTTTTATCACTTGCTGTAAAATCTGATATGAGTCTTGGGGTCGTTATCTACGCCGTTACGTTTCCTGGTCCCCTAAAGTTGGGGTTTCCAAAGTCTTAGCAGAGAGCCCTGCCGTGATGTTCGGGGAGTAAGGCCGAAGGAGGGGGGGACACCCCCCGCCCAACCGCCGTTTGAGACAAGGGCCCATTCTCGCCGAGATCGAGCGATTTGGCACTTTCCCCCTAAATGAGCATTATTGCACGATTATTACAAAAAGGGGGAGGGGGCTATTATCGCTAGCAGAGCGCTAACAAATGACTGGGTCTCAATTACGGCTACATTAGCTGCTGGAGGTGGCGTGAATGGCCGCTTTGATTGGCTCCCGGGGGGACCGAGGCCGGTGTCACAATCGTGTGCCGGGTACTTAATTCCACGGCCGTATTATTGAACTTTTTTCCCTTCAAATGGGCAGTGCGACAAATGATCCCTGTCGAAATGAATTGGGGTAGAGAGGGGCAGGGCACAGGACAGGCTTTCAGGAACAGAGCGACAGTCCCTCCTCAGAAATCTTTCACCAACATTACTCTTAAATAGCACTTGATGGCTGCAATTTTGCCCCCCCTCCCCCCCCCCCGCCCCGGCCTCCAATTTTAATC
>JAODKL010000095.1:3265044-3277700 GCA_026780765.1 Petrocephalus schoutedeni
TCAGTACACACTCTCCCGGTCATAGAACTATCAGTACACTCTCTCCCGGTCATAGGACTATCAGTACACACTCTCCCGGTCATAGAACTATCAGTACACTCTCTCCCGGTCATAGGACTATCAGTACACACTCTCCCGGTCATAGAACTATCAGTACACTCTCTCCCGGTCATAGGACTATCAGTACACACTCTCCCGGTCATAGAACTATCAGTACACTCTCTCCCGGTCATAGGACTATCAGTACACACTCTCCCAGTCATAGGACTATCAGTACACTCTCTCCCGGTCATAGGACTATCGGTCATCTGGTCACCCACACACTGCAGTTTTAACCGACTTAAGCATTTCTTACACAGCAATTTTATCCTGTAAATTGTAAATATACTCCTGCAAATTCATAGTTTTATTATTATTATTATTATTATTATTATTATTTTCTGTTTACATTTTCTACAACTGTGCACATTTAAACTTTTGTTTGTCTTTATATTTTGCACATTTAAAAAAAAAAAGAGTCTTGTTATTAGCACAAAGCACGAGCGGTACAGGATTCATTTCTTGAATAAAGAATCTTGGAAAGTGGATGAATGGATATTAATATGGTTAGTCTGGTGTCAGAGGACAGCGAGTGGAGCAGAGATTGATAGATGAGGACCACCCCAGCCACTGCGTATGTATCTTTAGAATCAAATTTAACCTATTGACATTAGTGGTGATGGACTGATGGACAGTAAAACAATTATCATTGTAGTGACTAATAAATATCACATAGCATGCAGACTATATTACACCTACTGCATTTTTCAGCATATTCTGCCTTGTATATCTGGCTTCCTTTATATGACTTGCTTGGAATTGCTTTGTAGCTGCAAGTGAAATATTTCATGAAACATTTTTCTGCTAATAAAAAAAAACCATTGGCCGACTATAAGAGGAATTTTGAGCTATAAGTTGTAAGCCTGGCTCGTTTGGTGTTCCCCCATCCTGCTGACCCAAACAAGGCCCATATCAACAAGCGCTCCTTTATTTCTGTGTGACTTAACAGATCGCTTCACTGGAATGCTACAACTTTGCTTTCTTCCAGTTTCACCAGTCCACCCAGTGAATGTATCACATCTTTACACCAGCTGACATCCTTGCCTATGGATTCCACGAAAATAGTTTCTGCGCTTATTAGTTCAGGATATTAAAGGCCCCAATGTACTTTGTATTTTTTTATTCTCTCATTTTTAAAAAATTCTCCCCATCCCTCAGTGTGTGGCTCCTGTTCCACGTCCGGAAGTATCGCCTCCCAAATCATGGGTCCAGAAGCTCAGGTAACAGCTGACCTGCCATTAAACGTCTCCCACACCCCCATTCGGACCTCCTGGACGAAAAACACTCTTCGGCTCGCCAGCATACAGGCGAACGTGTTCATAAAGCCACGAAGGCGGGAAGTAAAAAATAAGAAAACCCCATTTCTCGATGAAAAACCTCTTTCAGCTTCAGGCTGCTCTGCTTTAGAGGAAGGTGATCCCGTTTCCCAAAAGAGCACAGAATTGACATAAGCAGCATCACATTTACAATTGTGAGGAGACCAAGTGATCTCCAGCAAGAGTAAAAGATGTTTATAACGGTTACCCTTTTGGGCCATGCTCATTGGGGCCTGCTTGTCGGATAACTAAACAACTTGAGTCGGATATGCTGAGTCAGACACCGTGCGTCAGAAAGCTGGTCAGAAAACACATTTCTGAGTGTCGCCAGTAAATCTCCAGTAGGGGGAATACCAAATTAAAGTGCAGGTCCCATAAACAAATTAGACGGCTCTCAGTACAATCTCGTGACGAGAATTGGGAGCCAGTTTATTTACATGACGTTAACTCAGACAGATACGCCCCACTCAGACAGATACGTATCACTTAACAGAGAAACAGGTTATGTTTCGCCTCCAAAGTACACATTTTCAGTCCAGAGAGGCTCCTTATCGACCCACCTAAAGTAAATAAACAGCTCCTGATGGACAAGTTAAAATGTTTAATTTAGCTCAGCTCTCATAAGCAGATTCCATTTTCACGTCTGACGGGGGGCTATGTACCCAGCTACTGTAGACCTCACTCACTCTTCAGCCAGCCGGACAGAAAGCCAGCCTTTGTTTCTTGAGAATGTTTCACACGTTTATTTGGCCTTGTTGGGGGTCCTGAGATGTCCGCTGAGGACTTTACTGGGAGCACCGCTCGCACAGCTGGGACAGTGGCACCAGGGGCATGCCAGTGCTGATCCTCCCCATAGACCCAGACACCACCCTCACTCCTCCTTCAGCATAGTCACTGGAAGCAGTGACTATGTGGCCGAACTGGAATGTAGATTAAATATCCGGGCTCAGACTGTGCATCTATACTTCTGAGGAAGCCCCACTGCTCATCTCCTGCTCTTTGAACAGACGGGTATTCGGCAGGTGGAATGAATCAGCACCTGACTCACCCAGCCAGGCCGGCCCCATCCACATCTCACAATGCCATGATAGTGTGCATCACATGGTACTGCCAGACGCCGGCCTCAGAAGTCTTCACTAGAAGGCCCCTCCTCCTCGGTCTCCATCCAATAGACCCCAAGAAAGAATCATCGTGTGAAATCCTGTTCCTGCTGCCTCGTGTTTACATGCGAGGCATGACGTCGCCGCTTGCCTGAGCAGAAGTGCACGAAGCCTGCTACGTGATGACATCGCCTTCAGCCAGACGCAGCTCCACCACACATTTACATTTGCTTTATCTAGCAGGCTTTTGTGTCTGAGTCGACGAGGCCAAAGTGCGGACAGGCTGAGCTTCTGGCGGACGCCTGGGTGCCGGTGTAAGCAGCACAGTACAGTGCAGGAGCAGGGGCTACAGGACAGCTCACAGACACAGCAGGGGCCTAGTGGCCCTATCCAATCAAAAGGCAAAGTGCAACACTAGGAGCAATCGGGGAACTCGGAGTGATGTGCGCTGGGAGAGGTGTTTCTGCCAGGCATGGGTCTCGGGGCCTTTCTCGAGCTGTGGTTTGCCAGCTCATTCCACCATCGTGTAACCAGACAGGAGGAATGTCTGGGTGACACTCCAAGTGCCCGTCAGCACTGGGGGCGAGATGGGACTCAGGAGATGGGTGCCTGTCCATAAACTAACACCTACAGGGAGCCAATGGAGAGAGACAGGGAGGGGTGTAAGCTGAGAGCTCGTGGGGGGGGGGGGGGGGGGGGCGGGGCGCACGCCAGGAGGGAGTGAGGGTCCAGCAGCCCCACGCTGGCGTCTCTGCACGTGGTTCTGGTTGACTTCCACAGCTCCTTCCATCAGCCTCGCCTGCAGCAAATGCCCTCCGAACTTGCCCCCCCCCACTCATATGGGTTTCATCTCCACCATTCCCGACGCCCGGGGCCCGGCGGTGTGGCTTGCTAATCCAAACCGAGCCGTGTGACACGCATGGATTGCCGTCCTCCAGAATTGGTTCCAGAACGATCCGCCTCCCCGCGGCAATAAGAGCAGCGCGACGTGCCCCCTGTGTACAGCGGCGGTGGCCCAATGGTTAAGGAAGCACACTTGGGAAGAAATGGTTGCTGGTTCGATTCCCAAAGCAGCAGGCTCCCCGGGCGCTGAGCTAGCTGCCCACTGCTGTGCCACAATGTCATATATGGGTTAAATGCAGGGGATGTACTGCGCTGTGGTGCGTCAGCAATGACAATTAATCACCTTCACCTGGTATTAAATGACATTATAAATGTTTCTTGGGGGGACATCGATCAGGTGAACGTAGAGGAGCTTCTGGAGAACTTAGCCATCTGTAACACAGCAGAGGGTTAAAGCAGCCCTCTAGAGGTCGTTACTGGGACGCGGCAGCGTGATGCTCAGCATCCAGGCAGGAATGTGGTGCCTGCTTGAGGTGTATCCACTGTGGGGGAGCGGGGGGGGGGGCAGAGACACAGGGCTGCGAGGAAGCTAGCCTCTCTGTCCTCACCTGAAGCACATAACCCCCCCCCTCCCCCCCACGTGTGTGTGTAACGTTACTAAAGCGTATGCACACGGTAGCCATGAAACACAAGCACCTGTTCTCCATAGCACCCCCCCCACCCCCCGGAAGGGCTGCTTGAGAGGCCCAGGAAAAGGCCTTATCGGAAACAGATGACCCACTGAAATTAGGATGAAGACATCTCCTGCCCCTCCCCCTTGGAGAGACCCCCTAGGCCTGATGATAGACAGAGGTACCATGATTTATGTCGCTCAGAGCAGCTGGGAAGAGCAATGTGTCTCCATGTTCCTGAAGTTCCTGCTTGCAGCTCTCATGGATGTAAGACAAGCCCCTCGGTCCTTCTGTTCTGTGTCTCTGTGTTACAGGAGCACTGACCTTTCGTAAAGGGATCCCGCTCTCAGCGAGCTGTGTCTCTGTGTTTCGGGAGCACTGACCATTCCTAAAGGGCCTCCGCTCTCAGCGAGCTGTGTCTCTGTGTTTCGGGAGCACTGACCATTCCTAAAGGGCCTCCGCTCTCAGCGAGCTGTGTGTCTGTGCTATGGAAGCACTGACCTTTCGTAAAGGGGCCCCGCTCTCAGCGAGCTGTGTCTCTGTGCTATGGAAGCACTGACCTTTCGTAAAGGGGCCCCGCTCTCAGCGAGCTGTGTCTCTGTGCTATGGAAGCACTGACCTTTCGTAAAGGGGCCCCGCTCTCAGCGAGCTGTGTCTCTATGTTACAGGAACACTGACCATTCGTAAAGGGGCCCCGCTCTCAGCGAGCTGTGTCTCTGTGCTATGGAAGCACTGACCTTCCTGCCGTAAAATCGGCCACACAGCCGGCAAGGGGAGGCAGAATGAATTACTGCCGTTCCAGGGTGTTGCAGGAGTCAAGCACATAGACCGGCACCTATCCACACGCTGTCAGCACGGGCCGATGAGAGGGCAGGGGGTAGTAAACGTGAGGGTGGTCCTGAAGGTGGCTTCCATACAGCCTGTCGTGCACTTAGCTGTCAGTGACACGGCCTGTTCAGTTTTACCTGTTTAAAGAGCATAAGAACTGAAGGGATGGTTTGCATCTTAGCAAAACCATTAATATCCATATGGGCTGTTTAAGTCTGACCGTGTGCCATTTGGGGTGAGTTTTGCTCCACTCTTAATAAATGCTTTCTGTTCCCAGACACCCAGTGACATGTAGTAGCCGGTGTAGTTAACCCCTATCCCGTGTTTGGGGTCAATCTGACCCCAGAGCATCATTAAACGGTAGGCGAATTTCACATGGGGAAATTATCACGGGAAAAGGGTTAAGAGAGATTAAATTTATTGATAAGATAACATAACACGAGAAAAGGACGTTAAATTTGAAAACTGCTGAGTCACAAACAGAGCTGAACATGTCAGTCATATTAGGTAGATAAGGTAACATGGACTCAGCAGAAGGAAGTCATGGGGATGGCAGGAGCTGGCAACGTCACTGTCCTGCTGCTGCTGGTCACAATGTTAGGCTCAGCTCCGCATTTGAGACTGGGGCTGCTATGGACCCTTGAGACAGACACTTGACCTGAAGTTGCCAGTGATCTTTATGCAGCAGTGGACAGCCCCCAATCCAGTGAAGTGCAGTGCTTCAGTCTGGTCCTCTTCAAGTGTTTCTGGAGTGGAATATAAACAAACTGGGTCGCTGATCTGGAGAGCTGCTCTCGAGCTTCGCTGACGGTGAAGCACGTCTGTAATCGACACTGCCGGCTGGTTGGGCCTCATTACTTGAGGTTTCGGCCGACAGTTTTCCCCACTGGACTTTGTGACATAAATACCCCCAGCAAACATCTCCGGTTTACCACCTGGACCCTGTGTTCTGTGCCACTGAGACTATGGGCTCCTTGTTTGTATGAAGTGTGAATGTATAATTCGGTGTGGGTTTCCTCCAGGTATTCCAACTTCCGCTGACAAACCATGCAGTTTATATTTGTTAGTGACACTGCACTATCCTTACTGGTGATTGTTTCCTTAGGGGCCCCCGTAAAGTCTGTGTTTTTGTTCCCTCACAGTTCCCTGCCAGGCAGTCCACATTTTTGCTGGGAGCTGGGAGGGAGTAAAAACGTGGGCTGTTTGCGGGTCCCCGAGGGCCGGAGTGGGAAACCTGGCTGCAGTGGATGGCAGCCCATCCAGGGGTCCCCTGGCTCCCGCCCCATGCTTCCTGTCACGGGCTCCGGGCTTGCCGAGACCCTGTGCTGGATGTGCGGTATAGAAGATGGATGGATCACGTCTATGCACAGTCTTTCTTCCTTGAATTTTTTCTCTGAATCTGCTCGTTATTGTTATTACACAAAACACAGGCCGTGTCGTGATGTAACTGTCTTACGGCACCAGCATCGATCACACTGCTGCACACAGAGGGGCTGGAATCACAGCGGGTGAAAAGAAGCAAAACTTGATACAGCCGCTGGTCCAGGCTGGTGAGCGCGGAGACGCAGCTCGATTCCAGGGAGGCCTCGCGTGAAGGGAGGTCAGTGCCGGGTCCAGATCACGATGGGCCGGGAAACCCTACGGGCTCGACAAAAGGGATGCTCAATCACCCAGCCTCGGGGGCTTTCTGCTTGTATGGAATCTTCCCTCCGCCTTCTGGGGGGGTGGCAGCCTGATGGTGGGGTAATAAAAACATAATGTAACACCTGACGGGGTCACCGGCTAGCAATCAGGTTATTTACGGCTATGTCTACGGGGGCGGGGGGGGGGGGGGGGGGGGGGGGGCAGAATTGACAGCGGTCCCAATCAAGGAGATCCGTTGCAAGTGATGGCTAAGGAACCCTCCAGGCCTTTTCAGCGTACCAGTACCTACAGAGGTCCGTCTGTATGGGACCTCCGGGACAGTACCGGGAACCGAGTGTGGCTCAAATCCCAGGCCAGGCCCTTAACCCCCAATGGTTCCCGGGAGTATGGGATGAAAACGCCAAATAAGTAAAATGTTCTGCTCTGTGCTCAGAGTTTCCAGGTAAAGGTGACGAGGCCTCACTTCCACCAAAGCTGCTTCTGCTGACCCATCCTCCGACTTTCTGCACCCTTAATCGATGGGGATCTATCTCCAAGGGACTCTGCCCTCCCCCTCTAACACAGTGATGCCGATCGAGGCCCCCAGGGACCCTCTGGCTCAACCTCAAGCTCTAAGGGCCATCTCACCTGACGGGCATTTTCTGCAGCAGGTAGAGGGTAGAGTTGCTAAAGGCGGCTCCTGCGGAGGCGAGTGGCGGGATGCCGGGGCCCGGAGCAGGGGCCCAGCACTTAGTGCATTACCAGGCGGGAGGATTTCGCTAAAGGTGGGCCCAGCACAGAAAGGTATACATCCCTCTGCGAAAGAAAGCACAGAAGGAAGCATGCGGACCTGAAACGCCATATTCATTCTGCACAATGTGATTATGGTAGCTTGATGAATTGGGAGAAACAAAGTTAAACAAAACTTTCCACTGGGTGTCCGTAATGCCTGCCTGCCATTTGGGGATTCGTCTCCGGTCCAGGGCGAGGGATGAAAAGCCTGCCTGTTGGACTGAGGCTGGGGGGTGGGTGAGGGGGGCGAGAGGCACCGAAATGGTTATTCTTAAACCTCAGCAGGATGAGGAGGAAACAGTGAATGTGGGCCCCCGTCCGTGGCTGCCTGGGGCCAGCCGCCACACCGGAGACGCCAGGAGAGCGATAGGCTTTCACGCGACGTAAAACAACATTGAAACGATAGCTACGTTATGCTTTTTTTTTTCACAGCTAGCACTGAAAACAGCTTCTATTTGAAACTTACAAATGACTCACAGAAAAATGACACGCTGTTTACATTCTGCGTGTGTACCTTCCGTGTTGGAACCGGCTAACGTGTGCTAACAGAATAATCTTTCTGCGACTGCCATGGCACGCGCTGGCCCGCACACACTGGCATCGCGCACGTGGCCGCGTGCAGCCAGGCCACGCTATTTGCTCGTGCTAATGCGCTGACATGGCATATCAAAACTGCTGGATTCCTGCAAAAAATACTGGACACTCATCTTGAGCCTGTGTGAATGAGCCCTGTCCTGCACGACTACAGTCCATTGGGTAAAAATCACAGTTTAAAGCACAGAAATCAGCGAAGCGATTTGCAAGTGACTAAAGCAGACAAGAGGTTTTACTAGGGTGGACATGAACCAGCTTCTTGGCGAGATGGTCTGTGGGTGTTTCTCAATACCAAGAATGCAAAGATCGTACTGCACCTGTATATGTGATTTTCACAAAGGCGGTCTTGCACGCTAAAGATGAACTTGGGGTGCCGTGAATTATAGGTATTGATCTCATTTGGCAATGATGCACCCGATGTATCATTGTTATTTGGTGCAGAGTAAGAACAGCATCCGTCCTCCATACTTTTGTTCTTAGTACTGGGACTGGTCTTCAGCAACGGAAGACGACGTAAAATGGGTATATGAGTACACAAGTACGCATACTGAGAAATACCCCATCAGTCTGTCTGTGAGTCGATCTGCCAACCAATCTGGCAATCTGTGAGTCTGACTGTGAGATTATATACAAAAGCTTCTGTGAGTCTGTCTGTGAGATTATATACAAAAGCTTCTGTGAGTCTGTCTGTGAGATTATGTACAAAAGCTTCTGTGAGTCTGTCTGTGAGATTATGTACAAAAGCTTCTGTGAATCTGTCTGTGAGATTATATACAAAAGCTTCTGTGAGTCTGTCTGGAATTGGCCTGTGAATCAACGACGAGATATGTGGATCTGCCAAGTGACCTGAACTGCAGTTAGACAGGATTTACTGAAATTCAGACAATGGTGTCTGGGGGTGGGGTGTGCTGTGGCGAGACGTTAGGGCCTGTGGGTGGCAGTACTGCCCCTTCACGTGAAACCTGTCTGTTTTTTTAAACATTTTTAAACATGAGGAATTTTCCCAGAATTCTCCCGCTCATGGCCGTGCGATGCGCAAGAGAGCTGTAAAGGGATCACAGGTCTCCTGCTGTTTGAGGGAGCCTCCCCCAAGGACCTGTCCTGGGCTCTTCATCGGGAGATGGTCTTTGATGTCCCACACTGGAGTTCCTCACCAGCCAGATCCATTAGCTGTGTGATGCTGGTGCTCAGTGATCTCCCAGTCATTTATATAGCAGAGGCCTGCAGCCACCCCCGGTGTCCCTAGGGGGCGCTCACACAGCACTTTATACCCTGTCCTTCTGTGTTCTGCAGAATCTTGCTTTCATGTCCTGGCTTCTAGAAACACATCATAGCTCAGACTCCTTTGGATTTGATTCCATTTCAAATTAATTGTTTATAATTATGTCTTATTCTTACTTACAGGATCTCGGGTCCAATAATAAATGTAAATATCAAATCTTATCCATCCACCCACCCAAATGGGTGGCGTGATTTGCAGTATACGCCACCCATTTGGGTGGGTGGATGGATGGATAGAGTAAGTTTTGATTTAGGAAATGTAAAAAAAGGGAGAGGCATTAGGTAAGTGTTTTTAGGGATTGGGAGTGGGGCCCACATTGAGTGTGCTACACAGAGGTGGGGTCCAGACTGAGTGTATCACAAGGGGGTGGGGTCACAGTGAGTGTGCTACACAGAGGTGGGGTCCAGACTGAGTGTATCACAAGGGGGTGGGATCACAATGAGTGTGCTACACAGAGGCGGGGTCCAGACTGAGGGTATCACAAGGGGGTGGGGTCACAGTGAGTGTGCTATACAGAGGTGGGGTCCAGACTGAGTGTATCACAGGGGGGTGGGGTCACAGTGAGGGTTCTGCAGGGGGCAGGGCCCACAGTCAGTCTCACAGAAAGAGTTCTGCAGTGGGGGGTGAGGCCCACAGCCAGTGTCACGGAGAGAGTTCTGGGAGCCCTCAGTGAGTATAGCCAGACTCCTAGGGTCCCAGTGAGGGGCTGACCCCTGCCTTTAAAGCCTCATGCGACTGAGCGGATTGGACTCGTGGGCCCTGTCGCATGTAATGGTCCCACAAGCCTTCTCAGGGGGCTGCACAGGAAAGCAGAGGCTCCAGCAGCCCGGTGCCTGGAAGCGGCCCGCACGTGTGCTGTCTCTGTGAGCCACGGTGCCGGCTTCGCAAGGGCGTGGCACAGGCCCCGTCCCCAGGGTAGAGGACCCGCTGGCTGAGCTCCCCGGCTCGCAGCGAGGGAGTCCGCTCCCGCTAAATGCTGCCACATGTTCACACGCTCACTGGCTCCCTCCCTTGCGTCTTCTGCCTCAACAAGGGGGGAACTTTTAACACGGAAAGGAAATTTCTATTTGTCCGTTTCTTCCCGCATATTTGCCTCGTTAAGTGATTAATGAGCCCCTCTGGCTTTTGTCTTGCGGTCGTGTAGTTAAAGCGCTGACAGGCGGCTACGGCTACGCTGTGTGTGTGTGTGTGTGTGGACTGCACGTGTGTTTAAAAATGGGTGGCACAGGCTACCTATTGTGAAGTCACAGCACTGATTAATTAAGATTCTATTAGGAACCTCCCTGCCTTTTCCTTCTGGGGCTGGAACTGACGGGCAACATTCCGGTCCATTCCATCCTTTTCGGCAGGGCCAGGTCATTAGCATAACAACGATGCCCCGGAGCGGGATCGGCGCTGGGCCCCGGGCCCAACTCCCCCAGATGGTAATCTCGGCAGCTGGGTCGCTCAGACCGGAGCGGACCGGAAGGGGCGGTTGGGGTGGGGGGTGAGGGTGGGGTCATTGTCTAGTGGGGCAGTGGGGGGGGGGGGCGGAGGTTGGATGTTATCGAGAATGCAGCTGGCACTCCGTTTCACCACGGACCACAAATCTCTGACCGGTAGCGACAAGGCACGCCTGGGACATCCTGCAAGAAGCCCCGCCCCCCACACCTGGTTGGTCGGATGGCTGAATGACGGCCATTGTTTTCCAAGCTGGCGGCCATGTGCGCAGGTGATGCTGTCACCGCGGGAGACAGCAAAAGTGTCGAGAATCAAATGAAACCGCCCCGATGCCAGGCACCTTTAACGGGCCTAACTGTAAAGCAAGACTTTCCCAGGGGAGGGCCATTAAAGGACAATGAAACAATTAAAGTGCTGCTTACTTAATTAATCAAACAATTAAAAGTTTTATTTGACATGGGACGGAGCATGTAAAATACAGTTTAGTCTGCATCGGGGGAACGAACATTAAGCCACATGTGGGAACACAATTAATCATCCACTAATTATAGGCATGCGGGCATTTTTAGAATATCATTAACACAGCAAATTACTCAGCCAATCGGTTCTGACTTTTATATACTCCAAAATACCTTGTTTTATCCCGGTGCCTTTCACTCATTGCAGGATGGTGCATGCTGACGGAATGGCGTGCAGGTTTCTGCAGCCAGACAGCACGAGTACAGAGTAAGACGCTAGTGTCCGTTAGCAAAGCTTGGGACTAACGATGTAAAAATGAAAAAATGCATGGAAAGAAAGAATGGGAAGGATTGTTGGACGGCGTTTCAGTGGAACGGCACACAGCAGGTGTGGGGAATTATTCTCCCTGCAATTTAAAGGCAATAATAAAACATAATAAGAGGTAATGCCATTTTAGGGAGATTATATGCTCATTAACCCCCGAAACACCGCACAGCTCACGACTAGCATGTGTGGCTCTCTGATTCTGCTGTCGCTTAAAATTAGCTTGTTTCACTCCCTGTCCTTAAATAGCTCCTGTTTTCACAAAGTAAGATGTGTTTTTATTTAGGAGGGAGAGTGGTGCCCATGGAAGCTGATGGCGCTCAGGGAGTTTTGTTTGCGGCACGAACTCCACTGACAGGGCATGGAGGTTATCACCCAGGACAGTGCTGACCCCAGTGACTCACCTCCTCTTGAAACACTGAGTTGGTGTTGCAGTGTGTCACGCTGCGCTCGCTACACGCACCACTCCTTAGTGTTTTTGAGTCAACAGAGATTGGAAGCAAATGTGAGGTATGTGAGGCCCCCTGTGCAGCATGGTACAGCATGCAGACACAAAAAGAGGGCACACATACAGACACAGAGGCACGCACAGAGACACAGAGGTACGCACACAGAGGTACACTAACATAGAGGTACACAGACATCGGTACACACACACACTGAGGTACACAGACACAGAGGTACACACACAGACACAGAGGTATACACACAGCGGTACACAGATACAGAGGTACACTGACATAGAGGTACACACACAGAGGTTCACTAACATAGAGGTACACAGACAGGTACACACACAGGTACACAGATACAGAGGTACACGCACATCGGTACAGACACACACTGAGGTACACAGACACAGAGGTACACACACAGACACAGAAGTACACAGACACAGAGATACAGACACAGAGGTACACAGACACAGAGGTACATACATAGAGGTACACAGACACAGAAGCACACACACAGAGGTACACACACAGACATACAGAGGTATAGACATAGAAGCACACACACAGAGGTACACACACAGACACAGAGGTACACAGACACAGAGGTACACACACAGAGGTACACAGACACAGAGATACAGACACAGAGGTACACAGACGTACACAGACACAGAGGTACATACATAGAGGTACACAGACACAGAAGCACACACACAGAGGTACACACACAGACACAGAGGTATAGACATAGAAGCACACACACAGAGGTACACACACAGACACAGAGGTATAGACATAGAAGCACACACACAGAGGTACACACACAGACA
>JAODKL010000095.1:3314523-3334241 GCA_026780765.1 Petrocephalus schoutedeni
TGCCAGTGTCTGTGCAGCTGTGTCGCACTGTCCCTTAGCTCCCCACTCTGCCAGTGTCTGTGCAGCTGTGTCGCACTGTCCCTTAGCTCCCCACTCTGCCAGTGTCTGTGCAGCTGTGTCGCACTTTTTACACTTGCAGTGTCTGTCTAATGTATTGCCCAGCTCTTGTGCCCCAGCACTGACCTACACCCATATCCTGGCATTCACTGAAAGCACGGCCTAGCTGTGCTCGTGCCGATTGACTTTCTGGCCATTGTAAGCTTGAGATCTTCTAGCCTCCTCTGTTATATGCTTGTCTGGACAAAACTCTCTTCTCTACAAATAAATGGAATTGTGAATGTACTGTGGCACCCACAACTATTTCAGAGTTCTAGTACTTGCCAAAAACCCATCATGTGAGTAATCTGTAATCCTGGATTATTACACATATTATCCAGCGCCTACCTCCCTGGTCACTCAACATCACCTCAGGGCTGCAGTGAAGACAGCATACCCCAGTCCCAAGGCAGAGCCTGAACACCATTAAATAAACTGCTATTGCAAATTGCTATCCATACTGACAGTGATGAAATTCCAGGCACATCCATTGTGTGTTATCAGCTAATTAGCTTTGAGAATTTGTTAGTGATGATCAGATATGCATTCTCTGAATTTCAACCCATCCACTTTCTCACCACATATCCAGGTCAGGTTTGCTGGTCTACACGCTGAACTGGACATTTGGAAATTGGATCTGTTTAATGAATACATTGGTACTGAGACAGGATCCCGAGGGTGTACAGAAAAACCTGACAGTACCCCCCAGCTCCACTTCTTAGCAAAGACCCCGTATTAGGGTAGAATTCTGTGATACAAGGATTTTAACTGGGCAACAGTCACCATCATGGGCAACAGTTATTCTGTTATTGTTAAACCCTAAAGGAGCCAAGCAGGACACCTGTAATATATCCTGCATGCTGTATCTAATGTTTTACTGTTTCAGTTTATGTAGTGTACTTGTTGTCCAAGGAATAAGGTAATCTCTCTGTTCAGCTTAGTGAGAATCACCTCAATCGCTAGCAGCATGTGGACCTGGCCGAGGGACAGCTAGGATGATCCTCTTTAGCAGGGTGCTATGGTGGGGAAAGTGGTCCAACATCATCACTCTGTCATCAGCCGTGATCTTCCTGGGTCCCACAATTGCTGTGGGAAGTGAATGGACCTTTTCATCTGCTCACAATAGCTCCTTTGGGTCTTTGAGGTTTGATCTCCTGCCCTACAGCGTTAAGCGAGCACCCTTCGGCATCCACCTCGAGGACTTCTTAAGGCAACCCCTCCCTTATTCCACCCTGAACTGGCTTCCAGTGAACCTGCAGCTACATCAATCGGGTTTGTTCACAAAAGGCTCAGCCTGACAGACCCATACCTTTAACATCACACTTACAGTACAGACAACACTTTTCCACATGTTACAGACACAGCTGATTGTGTCTGACCTTCACCATGGTCTTCAGCCAAGTTTAAAGGTGGAATCAGCCCATCCTGAGTTTAGCCATTGGATGATGGGCTAGGGAGACTGGGAAAAAACATAATGAGTAAGTAACAGCTATGCTAGCAGGTCTGGCACAGGCAGACAATCTGCAGTGGGACTCACATCATTTAGGGAAGCGGTCAGCAGAGAGTGCGCCAGGCCGCCGGCATCCACGTCAGCGTGACACGAGAGGCTATTTTTAGGAATCTCAGTTTGTGCCGTGTCCAGTAAATGGAAAAAACAGCAGGGTGTCTGGGGGCTCTTTGGGATTAACGAACACAGCCCACAACACAGGGGCCCCCCAGGTGAGGCAGGGAGACGGGGCAGCTGGAAAAACAGGGATGACATCATCCAGGAGAAACGTCACTGCGGAGCAGAGCTGCTCAGAGGGGCGTGAGGCTGAATCAGCGAGATGCCCACACACATACATCACTGCTCACGTACACCACTGCTCACATGCACCACTGCCCACACACGCTACTGTTCATGTGCACCATTGCTCACGTACACTACTGTTCACGTACACCACTGCTCACGTACACTACTGTTCACGTACACCACTGCTCACATGCACCACTGCTCATGCACGCTACTATTCATGTACACCACTGCTCACGTACACTACTGTTCACGTACACCACTGCTCACATGCACCACTGCTCACGCACGCTACTGTTCATGTGCACCACTGCTCACGTACACTACTGTTCACGTACACCACTGCTCACATGCACCACTGCTCACATACACCACTGCTCACGTACACTACTGTTCACGTGCACCACTGCTCACGTACATCACCGCTCACATACACTACCGTTCACATACACCACTGCTTACACACACCACTGCTCATGCACACCACCAATCATATACCACCAGTGCACACAAGCAGGTCCTGAAGACTCATTGCACTCCTCTATAGCCACAGAAACACACACACTCCTATAGACACCTGCAATACATGCACACACGCATACAGTCATACAGACACAATGTTAAAGACATACATATACAACCTGGCCCTGATCCCACACACACAGACCTGGCTTGCACACTCCCGATCCACAGACACACACACACACACACACACACACACAGACGTGGCTTGTACACTCCCGATCCACAGACACACACACACACACAGACGTGGCTTGCAAACTCTTGATCTACAGACACCCACACACAGACGTGGCTTGTACACTCCCGATCCACAGACACACACACACACACACAGACCTGGCTTGCACACTCCCGATCCACACACACACACACACACACACACACACAGAGCCAGTGAGGGTCAGCGTAGGTGAGTGTGCTGCACAGCACGAGCCCGCCTCAGCGCTCAGGGACTTAAGCATTGCCATTCGCCCATAATTGCAGGCTGCCTTGAAGGGGTCGGGAAGGTGACCCTAGCGGCACTGAAAACAATCCAAAGGTGCCCTTAATTATCACCATTATCATTAATTCAGCTGCAGCAAGGGTCAGTTGACCCATAGTGACATGGGAGGGGGCATCACTCAGCAGGCTTTGGAAAAGCCTCAGCTAAAGAGCCCAGAAAAGCCGTAATTTGGCATATTCACCACCAGTGCCGCGAAGCAAAACAGTCTGAGTCCCGTTAATGAACTTCATCTCTGTTGTTTTAAAACCATAAAGGTTCAAAATAATCACAATGTGTTAAGGCCACTCCCTATGGACGTAGGCAAACAATCGTCACATAAAAACAGCAAGAGTTATATACACACACATATACAGACACACACATGCACACACACACGTTTGTATTCCTATCTTAGTGAGGAGTGTCCATTCATTTCTATGGGAAAAACCCTAATCCCAATCACGAACCCTTAACCCCTACCCAACCCTAACCTTAACCATAAGTAACCAACCGAAATTCAAGTTTTCAAATTCATTGGCTTTTTTAGTTTTTTGTTTGCAGCAAGTTTGAAGTTTGAAGTAGCGATGACCGGAAAAAATGACCTCAGTATTCACTTGTTTGAGGATTTGCTATACATGTGAGGTCCTTTGGTCCCCACAAGTATAGCAAACCCTGCACACACAAGCGTGCGCACACACACACACACATATAAAATCGAAATATTGCCGACACGTGTTACACTGCCAGCAAGCGAGAAAGTGAGGATGAGCAGCGTTTGCTGCTTAAGGATAACAGTGGAAATGCTTTATTTATTTTTTCAGTGACCCAAAGTCCCAGCATGCGGAGGCGTGGCCTAGGCCTCGCCGCGCACTCTGGGCTCTGATTGGCCTGCAGTTTTCCTTCTGCTTTTACTCATGCTGGTTTACTGGGTAATTTTCTGCCAGGCTTCTGGCACGCCGCTGCGTGGCCTTACTGGTAGGAACCTGCGCTGGCAGGTCTGGGTTTCGGGTCCCTCTGCCTCACGCTGCTTTCAGAGCGGCGGGAAATGCCGCAAACGGCTGCAGTCACGTGACGGGGGCACTCGGTGCCCGAGGGCTGCCTCCCAGCAGCGTAAACCAGCCGGCAAAATCGCCGAAAGGCCTCGCTTCCCGTTTCCAAACATTCTGGAGGCTGGTTGTTGTGCTTTTTTGCAGTCGGACATCCGCTGGCAGCACTGTGTGTCACTAATGAGTCATTAGGGCTTTTAAAACTACATTTAATTTGATGTTGTGACGCTAAAAGTTGAAGAGTAAGCAGTGTACTATTCAGAACAGGTAAATGCCAAGGTAAAAAAACAATGGGTGGGGGGGGGTGTGTGTTCATCATTACTGGCCATGTTGCCTTACTGTGGAGGCACACCCTCCCTTCCCAACCAAATAGCAAGCCTGCTGAATGGGAGCATACAGCCGCTTCCCCCAAGTGGGGAGCCAATCAGAGGGCTATACCCACCCTGCCCACTCTTTGTGCCCCCCATGCAGAATGCTGAGTAAGATAAAGAGCATCATTACCACTATCTCAAGGGGAGAGACCCCCCCCATCAGTGAACATCCTCACTGTTAAGGCTGAGCCATCAGTAGCTTCTTCTTTTACAGTGAAGTTTGCAGTCTTAGCCAAATCTCACCTTTGGCACCTAAAAGCTGTGAGATGTACCAAGTCTGCCTAAATCATGCAGTGGCAAAGGTGGAGGTTAGGGACACACACCCAGCTCAAATGCCAGGAGAGGAACAGGGTAATTAGCCTGGATTGTGGCAGTAGGCTTTGTGTAAGTGGGTAAAATTTATTTGAATAATCGCATCAGCTCAGTGGTTATGATTCTGTCACGTCATCTGCCCAAAGATATGACCCTATTTTACTCATTTTAATCTGGGTTAAGAATTTTCACACCAGCGTCCTGGCAAGCTCTGTACTGAGCTGCCTTCCAGCTAGACAGCACCATTAGCAATAGTGCTTAGCCCATCAGCACTTTCCTGAGCAGCGTGCCGCGCACACTTGCAGAAAGTCCTCGGAAGCCTCAAAACCATAATTCCCATCTTCAGGCCACAGGCAAGCTTCGCTAGGAGCTATAACAGCCTGCTGCTGGCAGCATCCCAGACACACAGATTCACACCTTGCAGACAGTGTTTCTCCCTTTACTGGCCTACACAGTGTTAAGTCTTGTTTTTCCATTTCTATGCCCTCCCCAACACCCCCCAGACTGAGTTAAGGCTCAGGACACATGACATGAAGTTGTGACTGCAGAGACCATAACGTCAGATCCCAAAAGGGGTATTCTGTTTGACCCTGGAAACAGGTTTTGGGCTGGGATAATGTAAAGCACTTTGTAAAGCGCAGTGTTCTGTACATGTGCTGTACAAGTAAAATTGAACTGAATTGAATTTAAAAAAGCAGGCACATAATCTGGAATGTCCCGGTAAATCATCCGCTTGAGTCTCCAGGTGGGTAAGTGAGACAGTGCTGTCCGGTTCACTGTGGCTTAAGGCAGCACAGAGGTGTGAGGTGTGCATGTGTGGAGGGGGGGCTTTGAGACAATGAAATCGACGGCTGCCGAGGGCCACAATGGTTAAGGCATCCTGCAGCTTATGGGGAGGGGGGGGGGGGGAGCTTTCACTAAGTAACCCAGAATGAGGCACCTTTGAACCAGGCCCTTAAATCAAAGTCTGTCAACAAAAAACCTCAGTCCAGCAGGAGGAGCAGCCAGATTTTGTCACTCTGGTGAACGGAGTGACAGACAGTGCGAGATCTATGGACCCCGGCCTCACTCACGCACCACTATAAAGCCAGGGGGGGCTGCCAGCGATGACGCTGTGGGAAGCTGGCACCGCAGGGGCAGAAGTTTCAGACAGGTGCAAAGCCGACTCTTACCCTTAATATCGTTCATCATGCCGAACCCCACCCCCACCCCCCGCAGGAATTCCTCTCATGCTTCCCAGGGCCCAAAGTGCCAACTCCGCCAGCTCCAGCTCACAGCTTACCTACAAGTCAAGCCTGGCAGGGGAGGGCAGTGCCCATCAGAGCGGGCAGGGGGCAGAGAGGATGGGGACGGCCAAAGCACCCCCCCCCCCCTCAGCTCAACCTGGGGACCCAGTCTGGCATCAGCACCCCCCACACAGGAGAGAACCTGCACCACTGATACAGTGAAAAAAACAACAGGGGCCAGGTGGGGGTGGAAGGGTTTAGCTATTTGCTCCCACTGTTTGCCCTGAATTCTTGCACCGTCGCTCAAAGTTGAGCTGAGAAGTTTCCCAAGGTGGCCATGTGTGTGAGAGAGAGGGAGAGGGACTCTGTGAGAATCTGACTCCCGTGGGACCCGTTCTGACCAGGGCCAGCATGCCATCAGCCTGTGTCCTAGCTGGGAGGGAGAGCTCGCACTGCAGGGGCCCAGAGTGAAACACGGGGAAGCAAGGCCTTCTGTGATACTGCAGGGAACTATACGGCAGGGCTATGAACCAACACACTGCCCGGCTTAGGAAGCATCAGGCAGGGAGCAGGCGATGTACAAAATAACAAAACACAAATTATTATTGGAATAAAACTGATAGTAAAAGTCAGTCTTTAACACAACAAAACCTCAAATCAACAGGGTCTTGGGTATAAAAGGATGGATCGGCAGTATTTATTGGAGCTTACATCAAAAATCTGTGGTTGAATTAATACATATGATATTTAATGTAGATTTTCTTAAGAAGATAAAGTTACTGTAACATGGAGCTGCAAACTTCTCAGGTGGGTGTCCGGGAGGTAGCGGTGTGACTCAGCCGGTACGGAGGCTATGCCTGTGATCAGAAGGTTGCTGGTTTGCATCCCCGGGTCTGTGCTGTGATCACTGCTGGGCCCCTGACTCACACTGTCTGTTCCTGCTTTCTTGATTGTGTGTTGCTTTAGATAATAATGGCTGGTACAGGGATTTGTTTGCTCGATGGAGTCTTTTACATGTGACATGATGATAGATGTCACACAAGCACAGTGTTCAACACGTGACTGTCAGTTAACGGCATCAGTGTGTTTGCACGTTTGGGGGGCCAGTGGACGGCTGCCTGATGTAATTGTGACTGAAGCAAGTGACTCTAGTGAAGGCCTTGGGTGCTGAGGCAGTGACCTCAGCGGCCACGTGGGGAGGATAAGGATGGGGATTTGGGGGTTGAGGCAGTGTTATGGATGCCAGCCAGCTGTGAAACACGTGCAAGGCATCGGGACTTTCCGTCAGGGAACCAACAAATTAACAATAATAATAACAATATCCTGCTATCTGCGTGGGTTTGGCTCCCTGGTTCCAGAAATCCTTGGACTGGTTGAGTTGGTTTTTAAGCCATCTCAAACAAATCAGATCTTGCCAGTGAAACTAGTAGACTTTAGTCTCAACTGGTCCAAACTAGTCTATGTTAATCACATTCATCACTGTAAACCTACTATTTATAACCATTTCTAACCCATATAAACAAACTAGTCCCCCAAACTGGAGAGTCAACAAGAATTGTTCTGGGAATCTCTGCAGGAACGTTCATTTTATTACTATTATTTTGTATATGAGTTTGCTTTATTTTATTTGTCTCGGCGTTTGTTTCAGCGCTGTTAAGCGTTTCTTATCCCCGACAGGAGGACACGTGGAGGGGTCTCTCACTACCGCACCGGCCCGGAGCGGAGAGATTAAACCCAGACAGTGCAGATTCGTATCAGCATTGAGCAGGTTTTTTTGCACATAGAATAAACTCGTATTCATTACTTTAATAATATTGTACAGTTTTGTGTCCCAAAATGCAGACGGGTATTTAATGAATAAAGTAAACTAATAACAATAATGATAATAAGAATAACAATAATAATAATAACAGAAAATGATCGTATATTCTCTATAGTATCGAATGTTGTTAAATTCACCTGATAAAACAGACAATAAACAGCGGGAATAACCAGACATGCATCGTGCCTCTTTAATAGTTTCTCATTCCGATTTACACAGAGTGGATTACACAATTTTTTATCCTGAGAAGCCGGAAAATTCTCCTTTCTGAGCAAACTCCCAAAGCCTGTTTACCCGGTAACAATGGTGGCTTTGTTATCAAGTCCCGTCGCTAATCTGGTTATTAGACGCCAGAAACGAAATCGGAACCCCCAGCTTCTAGCTTCAAATTCACGGTACAAGGTTCGAGAGAAGCGGAGCATTTTCGTTTGGGTGACGAAATAGTCGGAGTAACTCTTGAAGTAAATCCGCACCGTTATTGTGGCAAGTTAAGCATATTTTTGTGAAAATTGTTTTAGAAATAAATAAATGTTTAACTAAAATCATTACAAATTGCATCAAATATAAAGCAGGATTAATTTATTCACCACAAGCAAATGTATGTCAAAAAACCTAATTTTTCATTCCAATATTTATTATGCTGGTTATACGGAAATTAATCACTAATATACTATATATTATATATTATACTAATATTATAATTCCCAAGAGTCTCTTCTGCAATGCTGATAATGACGACGGTAATATTAATATTAATAATAATAATAATGTTATTATTGTTGTTATTATAAATTATATAAGTATTAATAAATTCTATTATTTACTGACATTTGAAAAATAGCAAACATTCTAATCTAATTGTATATATATATATATAAGCCAATAAGAACAACAACAATAAAAATTATATGTAATAATAATAATATCATAATTATTATTATTATACATTGTATTAGCATTTATAAATTATATTATTTACTGACATTTGAAAAACAGCAAGTATTCTGACCAGATCGTATATATTTCTTTTTCATTTGCATATTAACCTTAAGTGTATTCGTGTGAATTCAAAATTACTTTTAGTCTATCGAAAATAGTAGTAATATGTTTAATCACAGCCATTGCCTCTGCTTGCAGTGAGAGTTGCCTCGGATAGTTTGCCAGTTTGCCTGTAAACGGCAGGTAAGCCGCGCTGCTTATATCCCCCTCGGCCTCGCCTCCGGCCACCGCGGCTCTCAGGCCAGGCGCACGCAGCCTCCCTAAGAGCCCAGCGGCACCTTCCGCCCATTCCCGCTCGCATCCTGCTAACGAATAGCGTATAATTGTTTGTTTGGCCGACTGAAGTCGTAGAAATGTAATTTTCGGGGTAATGTGGGCAGCGTATGTGCTTTCCTAGGCTACCTGAAGTTTTACATTTAATTGTTCACAGATGTCTGCGTACGTGGGCCGTTTTTTTTTCATCTCGAAGCTCGTATTCTGCCTTGAACGAACGGGAAACTTGGGACTTCTGGATGTTGTAAAATTGTTTGTATGTGTTATGTCAACCCCCCCCGCCCTTCTCTTCAGTAGGATCGGCCCGTAATCCTATCTGCCGCTCCGCTTAATTAGGACCCTGGTCCTACAGAAAGAAGCCCACTCACACCAGCCAAGACATCTGACGTTTATTTACACGGCGCCTGTTTATTTAAGATATTCACATTTTAACAGAACACGGCTCTTTTTAAAAAACAGTATATTCAGTATGTTACGGGGGCTACGCAAAGAAAATAGAGCATATATCTATCCGATTATTATTATTATTATTATTGTTGATGATGATGATGGACGGGTGAACGGGCGCTTGGCCGAATTAACCCTCTTCATTCGACAGACGCCCTCCCTGGAAAGGTGGGCTGTTTATCGGTGACAGAGCCCTTCATATCTGCCGCGTACACGGACGCGGGGGTCTGTGCTCGAAGGTGATGGTGAAGAATCCCCTTCACATTTCTCACGCCGGCTCATTTGACACGCCCCATCCTCTGCCCGTCCACCTCCAGCATGTGAAATCGCATTCTTTAATTACATGACATTAGATATTAGGTATATTACATTAGATGCATATGTATTCATACTACATTTTAATCATGCTTCAACGTGACACTGACTGTGGAATTATTCCCTAAAAGTCTGGGGGGGTTAGCAAGGCTGAACTCCGGATACCTTAATGTAGCTATGTACTACATGGGGAATGAATGTGCTGAAAGCGGTCAGCACTCTTATAACAATCAGAAACGCACATTAGCCACTAAAATCCCACCGCCTCTTTATCAAATCGCATCCTGCTTATAAATTGTGTTGTTCATACTATTGCATTATATTGTACATTTATAGACTCAAAACTATTCCCTTATTAATTTCTGCAATACGTCTTGGTTAATACCTGTTTACGTTTCCTTACTATTTGTTTATCTAGTACTGTAAAAGACGGTTAATAGCGATACTAAATAATATACGTTTGAGTGCAGCTATGGAGAGGCAAATATCAGTCATGCTGTGCCGCACGAGAGGCGCTGTCGTGGCGCACAGTAGCCGCCCCCGCCTTCCTGCAGCGGCGCTCCGAGACCGAGCCCCGGTCCCGCTCCGTCTTAAAAGCGGCACCCCGTCTGAGAATAAGCAGAGCTCGGGGGTGGGGGAGGCGCAGCTCAGCTCACCTTCCCGAGGTCCGTGTGTGCCGTGTGTCACGGTACCGAGCAACCATTTTCCGAGAAATATAACGCTGTTAAGAGAACACTTTCAAACGGCCGGTAATGTTGTTTCTCGCTTAATATTTTGAGCGATATGTAGTAATCGCATAAAAGCGATATATGCAGATATTAAACTGAAAACGACATCTACCCGCAACCCTGTACTAGATAGATGGATGAAAGCTACCTTTAAAGTTGTTATTATTTTGGCATTTTCCTTTTAATTCTGCCAGTATTTCTAATACCGTAAATAAAGATGTAATCCCCGAGAAATGCACTTATAAGTAACAGGTTAAGGTTAATAATGAATAAACAGGCCTAGTGTACTGTTTCTCCTTTTTGTCAGTATTCTTGGTGAAACTTAGCAGCATCCCGACTAATTGGCTACGAAAGCAATAACAAACGCTTTCGCGCAATCTGTGCGCTGCGTCCGCGCCGATCCGAAGGCGCGCCTTCGCCAGCCCGGCCGGCACCGTGGGCTGATACCGCCCCCTACCGGTGAGAACGAGACGCACTGGCGCGCGCGCGCGCTACTCGCCTCCTGCAGCAGGGAATTCTATCCCAGCAGCTTTAATTAACCTTCATTCCCAGCTCGAAATTACTTTCTAGCATTTGACAGCGCAATTCCAGCAGCGTTTTTGGGAGCTGAAGTCAATCACGCTGAATGTTAAAAGAACTCGAAGGAGAGAGATGAGATGAAGTTGGGGCGGATTTATTGCCCTCTTGTCACAATATCCAGCATTTATTTTATAATATTACATAATCTCCCGTTTCAAATTGACCACTGGCAATACTACTGTTACTATCACCAACGCAATAAACGCAAAGATTTCTACCACTGCTATATTACTAAGAAATTACATCACGGTTAACATTTTACTTTTCCTCTCTTAGAACTATTACAACTAATAACCAAATAATAAAACTAATACTGCCGATTGACAGACATTGGTATTATTTTCATTCCGTCCAAAGCAAGTCATTACTTTATATTGCATTAAATTTACCATATTATGGCCAAAACAGACGCCAAAGGGAGCGACTGAGTCACAAAACTTTTTATTTGAAGCAAATAAATCAAATATACACACTCCCCTTGTAGGAGCAGAACTCTTAAAACGAAGCTGACTTTGCCTGTTGAATGTATTTAGGAGTTCGATATACAGGAGCTTATTAGTTAAGACTGGGGGCGGCGGAACCGCGTCTCCTCCCTAAGAAGTGCGGGCCAATCGGGCGCCGCTCTCCGGGTGACGAGCTGATGGGCTCCATAAAGAGTGACTGCGGGAGCGCCGACGCTCCGAAACTCAGGCGACTTGGGAATAACTGCGGGCGGGGAGCTTCTGCACTCTCAGTCTGCGAAAGTCCGGCGGAGAAAGCGCTCGCGAAGCCGCGCCGTTACAAGACTCGCATGTCACTCTCTGCCGCGCCGAGAGTCTCAGTCGACTTTCAAAGGGACATCTTTGGCTACTTTTTTTCTTTTGGAAAAATTCCAGCTTGACGCTTTATGCTCATTCATTAAAGAAAACTTTGAAAAACTTTTACATTATTTTGCAAAGAATACTATAATAAAACCGAAGTTATTTTCCATTTTTTCCTCAGTCGCAGCAGGCGTTTTCATTTCTTTGAGCCTAGGTTTATTTCCTCTCTACTTGTGCATCCCATCATTCTTTCGCATGAATCTACTCGATCCGTTTCTGAAAATGTCAGACGAGCGAGATAAGTGCCTTTCTGACGCCCCCAGCCCGAGCATGTCAGAGGACTCGGCGGGATCCCCCTGCCCGTCCGGATCTGGCTCCGACACAGAGAACACCAGACCCTCCGAGAACGGCATGCTGGGACCCGACGGCCAGAGGGGCGACTTCAAGAAGGACGAGGACGACAAATTCCCCGTGTGCATCCGAGAGGCGGTGTCCCAGGTGCTGAAGGGCTACGACTGGACTCTGGTGCCGATGCCGGTCAGGGTGAACGGCACCAACAAGAGCAAACCGCACGTCAAGAGACCGATGAACGCCTTCATGGTGTGGGCGCAGGCTGCCCGCAGGAAGCTGGCGGACCAGTACCCCCATCTCCACAACGCGGAGCTCAGCAAGACGCTGGGCAAACTCTGGAGGTAGGTTTCGGACCGGCTGAAGCTGCTGCTGTTGGGCCAAGTTTGGTGCGCCACTGCGGAGTTCAAGAACAATGCTTTCTATTATTATTTGCAGTCCAGCATAGTCCTTTGGCCTCTGTTTGTGTTATTGGTTTATTCTAATATGAAGGTCTATTATTAATGCAATTTAAAATCGTATCGATTCAAATTAAGCGCTGCAAGCTCCATTCTTCCTATCACCAGCTTACAGACAGCGCACATTTGGCTTCGTTTTGCGGTTTGCGTTTAAAAAGCGCATTACATTACATTAAGAGATTATTAGTTAATCTCTAAATTTGCCTAAACCATGGCAAACAAGGTCGGTCTCCTTGCTGCCCGCACTAATGCCGATCACTTCTCCGCGCTTCAGGTTGCTCAACGAGGGGGAAAAGCGCCCGTTCGTGGAGGAGGCTGAGCGCCTCCGGGTTCAGCACAAGAAGGATCACCCTGACTACAAGTACCAGCCGCGGCGCAGGAAGTCGGTGAAGAGCGGCCAGGGCGAGGCGGAGGACGGCGCCGAGCAGACGCACATCTCCCCCAACGCGATCTTCAAGGCGCTGCAGCAGGCGGACTCGCCCGCCTCCAGCATGGGCGAAGTGCACTCTCCCGGGGAGCACTCCGGTACGGCCTCACACCGGCGCTTTCTCCTACGTATGCGATTTCTAGTGTAAAGTATACTAAATAAATTATCCATGGGTGTCTGTAAATTATACCCCTAGCCGAGAGATATTCAAGTCAGGATATATATGCATCTATAAATCATTAAAAACTTTATGAGCTATCGTGTAAACATAACACCTGTCTTTGCTTTGCCGATTTATGACCCCCCCCCCCCCCACCCGTGAAAACTTTGTGTGACAGCCCCGCCCCCCTCAGTAACTCATAAAACTTATCAAGGAACATCCTTATTGGCTTTGTGTTTTGGACATCATGCCTTTTTACTGATTAATGTCTCCATTATTTTTTCCCCTCTAATCTTCCATTCGCAGGCCAGTCCCAGGGGCCCCCCACACCCCCCACTACCCCAAAAACAGATGTGCAGACTGGCAAGGTTGACCTGAAGAGGGAGGGGCGCCCCCCGCAGGAGGGGGCCGGCCGTCAGCTCAACATTGACTTCCGGGATGTGGACATTGGCGAGCTGAGCAACGACGTCATCTCCCACATCGAGACGTTCGACGTCAACGAGTTCGACCAGTACCTCCCCCCAAACGGCCACCCGGGGGCACCGGTCAGCGGCGCGGCCCACGGGGCTGGGGCTGCAGTCTCGTACGGGGGCAGTTACAGCATGGCTGCCACCCCCCCAGCCTCCCAGGCTGCGTCGACAGGCAGCGGACATGGCTGGATGTCCAAGCAACAACAGCAGCACCCCCTGCCCAGCCTAGGTGGAGAGCAGGCTCAGGCCCAGCAGAGGGCCCCGCACATCAAGACGGAGCAGCTGAGCCCCAGCCACTACAGCGAGCAGCCAGGCTCCCCCCAGCACGTTAGCTACGGCTCCTTCAGTCTGCAGCACTACACTGCCTATCCCGCCATCACGCGCTCCCAGTACGACTACTCTGACCACCAGGGCGGCGCCACTAGCAGCAACACTTACTACAGCCACGCCTCCAGCCAGGGCTCCGGCCTTTACTCCACCTTCAGCTACATGAGCCCCGGGCAGAGACCCATGTATACCCCCATCGCAGACAACGCCGGTGTGCCCTCGGTGGGCCAGACGACCCACAGCCCCCAACACTGGGAGCAGCAGCCTGTCTACACCCAGCTGTCCAGGCCCTGAGGTTAAAGGGACTGGCCAAACCCACAGCCCAGCCTGTCCCCGCCTGCCCTCCACAGGGGGGAGAGATGCTTCAGACCTGAACATAGGACCCTGGACTCGGAACACTGAGAATAACGGCTCACGTGTGCCTTTTTTTACACTCAGAGTTGTGATTATATATTTTTAACCATAATTACAAAAAAAATGAAACATTTAAAGACTCCTCTGTGAGGATATATTAATTATGAATATTTTAGTATGTACTGTGTATGTTTCTTCCACTTTGACAGTTTATTATTCTGGGGGATTTTTCTGTGTTTGTAGGTAATAACCTGGTTCCATCCCTGCTTGCAGGGCAGTTTTCCTAAAGCCTTATTGCTCCGTGTGTGTGCCTTGGCACCACACCTGTCTCTGGGGAAGCGCAGAGGGCTGACACCTGTGCAGCTTCGGAGAATCGCAGCCAAATCAGCTCAGTCTTTGGCTCCATTCCCCGGTCCCCTTCTCCGCTGTAGTCTTTTAACCCTTTTAATTTATTAGCATTAATTTTATTATAAAGTAATTAATTGCATTTTTTCTTTAATACAGCCGTGTACGACTAAAAGATAGTTCCCTTCTGAATATAAAAGTTTATATGCCAATATGTTTCCTGTCAGAAGGGCGTACTTGTTTAAATATGGTACAAATTGTAACCATCTTGTTTATTTATCATTTGTAAATGCGTCTATTTCAAATCTGTATTTGCTCTCTCTTGGTATCTAGTTGTGTACAGATTACTTTCAATTGTGAAATCTTGATTTGAATTATTCTTTCTTTTTTTAAAGAAAAACTGGAATAGTTGTTCTTTCATGCAGATCATGGCAGGAGAAATCAAGATGTGGTAGATTTCCTTTTTTCCGGAGTAACCAGCCTTCTTACGTAAAGGACTTGTCTTATTTCTATGACCTATTTTAGTACTGATTCTGACGAATTTCTAATACGGCTGAACGAAACCTTGTTTTCTTAGATGACTTTAATACGTTACCGCCTTTCGAAGAAGCTTATCTTTTGTATGATATTGTTTGCAATAAAAGAGAAAATGTATTTGGGATAAAACAAATCCTAAGTGAGTTGTGGCGTTTATTCTTTCCTGGCTGAAACACCATCCGGCGTTTTCAATGAACTTGGCCGCATGGTGGGAAACGGACGTGCAGATGAACGCGGTTTTGTTTTTTCGGAGGCGAGCAGTTTCCGTGGGGCTGTCGCCGTGGCACCTGTCTCCATGATGTTGATCGCCAGCCTCCTATCTCATTCCACCAGATTCTGTCATCTGTGGCAGGCTGAGGACTACTCCTGTGCTTGTGTGTGTGTGTGTGTGTGTGTGTGTCTGTCTGTCTCAGGTCAGAGAGATTTCGCTTGGCGTGTGGGAAGAGAAGGGGGGCCTGTATTTGTTTTTTTCTAGAACTTTCTTTGTTGCATCACTGGGAACTCCAGGAGGGTCCTTGCAGCACTGATTGCTCTGCTGAGGCTTTTCAGCCGTCGAAATGGCCCATGCAGAAAATCACGCCATTGCCCCCAAAGCTTATTGCTGCCAGAGAAACGCATCCTGAGGTCTCCCAGACGGTCGCCCATGGCTCTTCTGTAAAAGCTTGCCACGGATGCGAGGCCGCCTGCGTCATGCCTCGTCCTTCTCTCGCCGGCACGCTGCGCATCGCTCCCTCCGTGACGTCACCGGGGGGACAGAGTGAGGCCTGCTCAGGCTTCTCCGTTGTCCACTGAATCAAAGCCGGCCACCGTGTCCTGCAGCGGCGCGGAGTGCAGCCCATTTCACAGTCAGCTGTGCGCGGGTGGTTGTGATTATTTAGTCGGGGAGACACTGGAAGCCCCCCTCACCTTCCGAAAAACCTTTGTTTAACCTTGAATGGACGCCATCATTTGTGTGGGCTGTGTGGGCTACCCCCCCCCACGCGACTTCCCACCATACCCCTGCCCTCCAAGACTATCAACCAAACTGGGAGCAGAGGCAAGCAGCGACAGCTGTTCTGGTTCTACTGGTTATTTAGTTCTGACACCTTTGTGAACAGTATGTGCATTTTCACCAGGGATGAAAAGCTCATAAAGGTGTTTTGTGTGATGGGGGGGCTTTTCCCAGGCCACATGAAATCATCAGCTGTTCCCAGGTCTCACATTTGTATTTCCTTGGTATTAGACGCCAACCTTCCTGTAACGCACTGACATTCTCACATGTCTCCTGCCCCACATACACACACACACATTTGTATTTCTATCTTAGTGGCGACTGTCCATTCATTTCTATGGGCATAACCCAACTAGGACAACTGTAACCCCTACCCAAACAAAACACAAGACTTTTGGCATTTTCACTTTTTTGACTGCATTTACAGATTTTTATAATATGAAGCAGGCAGTAGTGAGGACTGAAAAAATGACCTCACTAGTCACATTTTTTGGATTTGCTATATTTGTGAGGTCCACACACACACACGCACACACGTATACGCACACACACGCACGCACACACATGCACGCACACGCACGCACGCACACGCACGCACGCACACACACATGCACACACGCACACACACACGCACGAATACCTGCCACCTCTTCAGCTTTCACTTCCCCAGGATGAGTGCGGGCCGGCCCAGGGTCGGCCACTAAGCCACACCCCTCTTCCTCCGGTCACATGATATCCGGTCATTCCATCTACAATGACAGTCAGAGACACATGAATATCACTCCTGAGAGAAGAATTAAAAAATATAAGCGTTTGCTTGTTGTTGCTGGAAGGATCTGCAGGAATGTACACATCCAAATGCCAGATGAAGGTAATCTGGAGCAGTGACACCGAAGCCCGTCTCACGTTATTACCTGGGAACGTTTGGCAGGCCACGCAAAGACATGAGATAAATTGGATGACCCATATGGCTTGGGAAGGGAGCCAGGTCTGTCTGAGCACGCTTCAGGTACATGGGGCCCAGAGAGACCGACCTGCTCCCGCTCCTTGGCAGGATCAGACGTGGCTGCATCAAGCCATTTACATACTATCTGCAGGCTTGTTTTGTAGCATAACAGAGTCAACATGGACACCTTGGTGTGTTCATCTGCTTTGCAAACATTATGCAAATAAGGAGGGGGGGGCAACATGTGAAAATAAGCCCATGACTGTAGCCTGGAGGTGTGGTAGAACATTTGCCAAGAATTCCTCATCCCAGGTGCGATTTTCCGGTTTTGAAAGAGTCCCCACGGGTCTGAGTACTACTAAAGCAAAAGCTCTCATGACCCAGGAAGGCTGATGGCATAGCCAGAACCCAGTCAAAGGTTAAAGGTCACCACCCCGGGGTGGAAGGGGGGGGGGCTCCAGAAAGGTCCCCAGAGCCCACAGTCAATCTCAACACAGCTGGGCTTAGGATGCCCTTGCATGCTGTTTGACCTCAGCCACATGACCCTGTAATGTCACTTGTCATTTACATGGGAGTTACAAGACCCAAATTCTGCAGACCGCAATGGGTCACACTTCTAGCGGTGTATCAGAACCTCTGCCTTCGACTGTCCGGTCCAGGGGTGCCGTGTCTGGAAATATCACTTTGTCAAGTACTCTTTAGCACAGCCATAATTTTCAAAACGGCACCCAGCTCCGATAACAGCCAGAGGTGATACAGAACCATACCGTTACTTTTTAATGGTGTGGATTATAAACAATAACGAATTCCATTTCAAGGTTAGTTTTCTGGCGGGCTGAGCAGACATTATTTCTGTTTTTGTTTCACTTTGCGCTGGATTAGAATTAGCGATATTCATACTTCCTACGCCACCCCTCAGCTAAAGGCTTCCACTCTGACAGTTGGCTCATTGTAAGAAAAAGCATACAAGAGGGGCAGCCCCATGCCAGCTGGTTGCAGGTTCAAATCCCAGGAACACGCTTCCTATATTTGAGATCAGTATTGGAGTTTCCCAGTTGGGAAAATGGGTTAAAGGTTAAGTTGAAGCATGGTAATATTTGAGGCTAAAGCTTCTGGTCGATATGCAAGGTGGGAAGTGGTCCGGTCTGTCTACAGCATGGCGGGGAATGCCTGCATGAAACAGTATCGCTGTCCTTCAGCTCATGTGCGGAACACGCGGTGGGGGGTGGGGGGTCTGGCAGGAGCTCCCGGAAAATCCAGAGGAGCTGGAGGATACTACAGAGGGGGGTTAAAGGTCATAAGGTTCCAGATGTCCCTGACAGGAAGCTGAGCTGTTTATATGACAGTTCGGGGAGGGGGGGGGGGGACGTTTGGCCCCCCTCAGAATGAAAACCAGGCCATGGAGATGCAAAACACGCCACGGCCACACACCGTCCGCAAGCCAGGGCTTGGTTTGCAATTAACTGGCCCAGATTGCTTGTTTCCTACCCCCATATTTCAGGGCATCCTTCTGGTCTCTTGAGGAAGGGAGGAGATTATCCCTCCCAAGGTTGCTCCCTTCTAGGGAGTATTTCCTTGCCACTGTCGCCTCTGGCTTGCTCACTGGAGGCCTTGGCCAGAGATAATGTAAAGTGCTTTGAGACAATGTAATGTTGTGAAAATGCGCTATACAAATAAAACTGAACTGAACTGAACTGGTACAGAAGCAGTTTTGGCGGGTTTGTCTGGGAATGCAGCCCTTGCTGCCATAGCGCTCAAAGGCGGCACAGAAAAACTCCATAAAAGCAATGGAGGAAATATCTCCTCCAACACCTACACAAAATAACATCAGGACCTGCAGAACTGGGGACTGAGGACAATCTGTAGGGGTATCTGCTATCGCCCTAGTGGAGCGACGAGCCTAACGGTAACGGATGAGCAAAGAAGCCCCGCCCAGTCAATGGGGCAACAGACATCCGGTTGCGGGGCGAGGGGTGAGTGAGCGAGGGTTCCTACATGAGAGGGGATAATGGCGACTCAGTGAGCCCACCCATAGGGGCGGGGGGTAATGGGGGGGTACAGAACACCACCACGGAGGAGAGCAAGCAAACTGGGTGGCGTCAAAGCAGTCTCCAGGGGCAGATTTCCCAGGAGGGCCCATTACTATTCCACAGAGACATCCCTCTGGGAATCTGGCCCCGCCCAGCGCCCAATGGGTGGTCCTTTTACATGCACAAAGGAGACCGAGAGCGATGGCGGTGGGGGTGGGGGGGCAAAGAAAAAGGCTGGCAAGTCACCCGTGGAAACTGGACGAGCCGTAAAATGCTCGCAAAGCAAAACAAAACAATGGCTGAAATAATACAGGGAAAGGAGAAACAAACAGAGGACAGCAGCAGAACGCAGAATCCCTGAGACGGGACCCGGGCTGGGGGGTCAAATACACAGGAGCTGCTGGGTAGGCCACATGCCAGCCCAGTTGTGGCTCACTAGAAATATTATAATTATGGCAGGAACAAAATATTACACCATGTACTATTTCATCTTTGGGGGGGGGGGGGGGGGGG
>JAODKL010000095.1:3357882-3368983 GCA_026780765.1 Petrocephalus schoutedeni
AGCTCAATCTTGCATTTGGAGCGATGTCAGGCACAAATGTGCTTCCGAAGTGGAAAAAGTGAAACTTTCCTTCACACTGATGCCAGCGAGCTAAACGATGGCTCCCTGGGAGTAGGCCAGATGTGGGCCATTATGCTCCACTGTTTGGCCTGCGCTGTTTCAGTTCTTTTGATGTCCGCCCAGTGGTACTCACTGATACGCCAACGGGGCCTCCTCAGAGCCGCTCCTTCCGTCTCACGTTTCAGCTGTCCCAAGTTCTGCTAACGTTTCTGGGGCCGAACCGGGAGCACAGGGCTTTTCGGGATGCTGCACTGGGATTATGTGACTATGTAGTAATTATGTAGACGCTTGCCCTGGCCGCATGACCACAGAAGGATACAGTTTTACCCATTTATACTGTTTGGTATTTGGTTAAGTAATTCAGGAAAGGCACGTTGAAACAGTTATCTTTGTTCCACCCAACTCCGAGTCTTTAACTGTTTCGCCACCTGCTGGAAAGATAGTTTGGTGCTGCATGGATTGTTCTGATAATTGGAAATACCGTGTTAAGGTCTGTTTGATGTCACATCCATATTTCTATATATTTTCAAATGAAATAAAGGATGCGACTATACCGTTTATATTGATACTGTTATTGCGTGTTAAAATTGTGTGCATGTGCATGCACATATTCAGTGGCATGAAGTGGTTTTATGACATAGATGCCTATGTCTATACAGAATGGTTGTAGTTGTATATTTGTATTTTGTTTTGACCACACACTGTATTAATCAGCGTTTGTGACATCTCACTTGTGGCCTTAACACACAACTGAACATTCAGCTCACATCACAAAAAATACAGAAATATATATTGTATCTGCCTAAAGATATATCGTATATACGTATATTGTTCTGCCTAAAATACAGAGATATTGTTTTTACTTCATATCGCTCAGCCTACTGAAGGAAGGTTGTTCCTATAAAGATCTGATTCTGGGGTTCACAACTTAAGATTCTGGCACAATTCTTAAAATAAAACATAAAAGAATAAAGGAATTCAGTGTAAAACACTGCTCTCACAGCAAAGTGGAATACAGAGTAAAGTACTACTCTCCTAGCAAAATGAAATTCATAATAAAGTGCTACTCTTAAGGTAAAGTGGAATCCAGAATATAGTACTACTCTAACAGTAAGTTGACATCCAGAGTAATGTAGTTATCACAGAAAAATGGAATCCACAGTAAAATGGAATACAGAGTATAGTGATGCCCTAATTGTAAAGTGAAATTCACAGTACAAAGGAATACAGTGTAAAGTGCCGTTCTAGTAGAGTGGAACTGCTTTCACAATAATGCAGGCATTACTCCTGTGCAAATTAGAATCAGACAATTAGCCAACAGCATTTCTGCATATCAGCCACCTGGGCATGATTAAGACATTTAAAGTACTCCTGAGTGCACACTTACAACAAGGGAAAAGGTCACGATGTAAAATGAAACACATGAAACATATTCTTTCGCTTTAAACAGACCAAAAGACAAATACAATGCCTACTACCGGTACACTCACTTTTAAATGTATTTTGTATTTACACATGATCGCCCCCAACAGTGCAGGAGAGTTCTGCATGTCCAGACGAGGGCTGCACGATGTCTCATCGCGATGTGCTTGCGATGAATTGGCACATGCCCAATAATCACCAGGGCTTCAGATGACGCGCGAAACATTTGGCCGGCCGCCAGCTCTTTGGTACGATATGGGCATTTAATTACGGCCACCATTTGGTAAGCAGATTAGTAGTGAACATAAAATATTAATGAGATACGTATTGACGTCCAAAAGTCAGTAATCTGTATAAATTCGGCGCGTCCTTGTGTTTATTGAATTTGTTTAGCGGAGCCCGCTACATATTATAATTTTCGGAAATCACGGAAGCGATAAGCACTGAAGTGGTGGTGAAGAAAGATGCAGCTCAGCAGCCACATCAACTTTTAAACAAGGAGATTGTAGATAAGGCAGAAAGACGCTGGTGTTGTGGCGGTACTTTTTGCAGTTTAAAGTCCCACACGTCTGAGAATTTGGCATGTTAAACAATACAGGTTGCTAATATTTTAGGCATACTGCTAATCTGCTTACTAAATTGTGGGCGTAATTAATCGTCCGTATAGTACCGAAAAGCTGTTTCGCGTATCTAAAGCCCTGGTGATTATTGCGCATGTGCCAGTTCATCGCAAGCACATAAGAAATTTACAAACGAGAGGAGACCATTCGGCCCATCAAGCTCGTTTGGGGAGAACTGGACTAATACCTCACAGTTGTTAAAATCGTATCTAGCTCAGCTTTAAAGAAACCGAAGGACTGACTTGCACTACGCTATCAGGAAGACTATTCCATACTCTAACTACGCGCACACTGCGATGAGACATCGTGCAGCCCTAGCCAAGACCACTGCCAAGCTCGTCTCCGGTGTCACCATACAGGCGACCAAGAGGGAGCACAGTTGAGATCGGCTGACCGCGCGCCCTGGATGATGTCAACCATTTTACAAGATGACATCACAGAGGCCTCAGTTTTCCTGCTGTAGCCCTGCTTCCCCTCTGCCCTGATCTGTGACATCATGACCACGGGGTTTATTGAGGGGCGCTAGAACACAGCGAGAGAGAGGGTACACTGAATCATCCCCCAGCTTGGACCGGCATCAACACACTGCGTGTACATCTAAGAGTATGAAATAACCAGTGTTATTTGAATGTGCATCTTGTTAGATGGGTTGCACGAAATCTCACATAGATGGAAAAAGTCCAATCCCAGTGCCCCTTTCAGAAGAAAATAAAGTGAAAAATTCCATAAAAAAGTAAGATGGCAGCCACATCACAGTGGGCAGAGCTGAATCATAGGAATGTTTACATGATACAGGCTCATTACTTCTCGCATCTCCTCAGTGACCTCAGGCCTTGGGCTCAATGCGTCAGGCAACACCCCCATGGCACCAGCACGGGGCGACACCCCAACCGAGTGTCATTAATGCCAGAGAGCAGGGACGTCCTGTTGGAACTAAAGTGCCATGACATGCACATTTTAAAACGTACTTCCCCAAGCATTTTCAAAAGCAAATATACATCACAATAAACTTAATTGTAGTAATGCTTTCATTTTTACCAGTACTGTTCAGATACCTCAACTTTAAAGGGTACAACAACACTTCCCGTGATTTGCCTAGAAGCTGCAGGCCTCGCAGGTGCAGCTTTTAGACCAGTGCAGCAACTTTCACTGATGTATCACTCCACAGACTGGGCCTGGTGGCATTCGGAGGTAACCGAATCACCCTCAAGCCGATGCCTCTGATAGGCCACATCCTTGAGGGCATTCTGAGGGGCCCCTGCAGCAGCTACCGTTATCGTCAACAAGCAGAGGCCGGTGAGCTTTGCAGGAACGAGGCATGACCGTCTGGTGGCAAAATAAATAAAGCAACTGAGATAAGATAACAGCCTGTCTGTCTGATAGGTGCTCAGATGTTTTTCTTCCCTCAGGAGTTACAAGGAAAATATGAACCGTGTCCAGATATTGATCTAACTTGGCGAGCCACCAGGACTGAAGGCATGAGTCACCTTGATAACCCAACTGTAAATGTGTCATAGGTGAGTAGAGGGCTAAACCCAGCCAAGCTACATCCAGACAAGAACGTAACATTCCTAAAAGCATAACCACCTTCCATCCCTTTCAGGGTTTACTACAGCCTGCGTGTACTACAGCAATGTACCTTATGCTGCCTGGGAGAGGCTCCAGGCTCCCCTCAACCCCGGCCAGGATCAGTGGTTAGACGACAGATGGATAGACATATCACCTTCAAACTGAAATCACAAGGGGCTACGAAATGATCCGGAATCTGAAACTGGGTTTATGGAAAGTCTGCCGTTTTTCGGTATGGGCTAAGTTACAATTAAGACTGAATGAATACAATTTTCACCAAACATCACATTAAGAAACATCTTATCTTTCTGCCAATGAGTCCTTCTTCTGCTAAACTCTTGCACCTCAGCAGAACCCTGCTTCATCATCTCCAAACAAACTCCAGAAACTCAGAATAATCCATCTTAATCCTCTCAAACAAACTCCAGCACCTCAGCAGAACCCAGTTTCATCCCCCAAAACAGATTCCAGAAACTCAGAAGAACACAGCGTCGTCCTCCCAAGCAAACACCAGAAACTCGGATTTTCAGTGGAGACGCCGCACTTCAGAACCTCAGCAGAACCCATCCCCAAAGTGCTTTCCCCTTAGTGGAACCTGGCTCAATTCTGCATCCTTAAGTTTATTCCTAAAACCTGGCACTGAGTCACGCCACATCTGCGGAACAGATCACAAGTAGGAAATTAAATAACAACTTAATAGTTATCTATTCAATTGATTTCACCTTATTCCCGAAAGTAATAATCGGAAACAGTTTCAAAGTAAGTCTTGGTGCTGCTTTCGTTACGTAAAGCTGGATGCCCTCTGAATGTCACTGCTGTTTCCAGCACATCTGCACCTACAGCATTGGCTGCAGGCAGGCTGAACCTGCCAGAGTGATGGGGAAACACTCTCAGGCCCCTGGGGACTATAAGATGTTCAGCCCCAAGTCACCCACCCACTATAATTCCCCCTAGATGTAATTTTGTGGCACCGGCACCTGTGAGTGTGAGCTAAGCAGATTCTGTTAACGGGAAACACAAGACCACAACGTTCAAACTCACAAGATCAACTGGCACTGAGGACAAAGCTGTAAACACTGCCCGGAAGAGGGGAGGAAGAGCTGGTCATTCACAGAGAACCACACTGCTGTAACTAATGTAGCACAGTGCTATTATTAGCTATATTTATCTACTGAGGCGAGGTGGGAGCCTTACTAAGGGTAATGCCATTACAACTGAGGCCAAAAGTTTACATACACCTAGGCTAAAGGCATTCAAACTCAATGTTTCACAGCTCCACAAATGTCAAGATACTGTACATTTTCTGTGTGAAGTCAGTCAGGGTATATGCCTAATTTTTATAAGAGGTAATGTCAAAATAACAGCAAAGAGACAGATATATTTCAGTCTTTACTATATCAGATTTTTATTTGTTCAAAAGTTTACATACACTGAGCTGAATGTCTGTGGAATATTCCAAAAATTGATGTAATACCTTTAGAAGCCACTGGCTAATTTTCTTAATTGTTAGTTAATTGGGAGTGTACCTGTGGCTGGATTTAAGTGTCTCGCTTTAGAGCCAGTGCCTTGTTGCCCTGTGACAAGTGATGGTAGTATGAGAATCTCTACAAAGAATTGTAGACAAACTAATATCTAGGGAACACACAAACACTGAATCAATCAGGAAAGAGGCACAAATGAAAATTTTCTCTGAGAGGATCAACTGAATGCCAAGATGACAACAAAGGAAAATGGTGAAGGAGCTGTCATCAGTCATCAGGCACCAGGGTATCTACATCCGCGGTCAAGAAAGTGGCCTGAAATGCTGCTGTGCAAGGAGGAAGCCTTCTAGATTTACATAAAAAAAAAAAAACTGAAGGTTATTGATGATCACCTAAGATGCTCTCTGATAAGATGAAACAAAACTTGAACTGTTTGGCCACAATCAGCACTAAGTGGGAAATGAGAAGGGTGAGGCTTTTAAGCCAAAGAACACTATCTCAGCTGTGAAGTAGGAAGGTGGCAGCATCATGTTGTGGGGGTGTTAGTTAGCTAACTAGCTAAATACTGCAAGCCAAAGTGCCACTAACTGGCTAATCTCCTCTGCCCTCAGCGCATTCACATGAGGGCCTTCCTGTACAGCAGACCAGGATTATCTAATAGTGGGCCTGTACTAAAAAATACCTAACTGCGTGTGTGGCTAAGCACCTTATTACATCATTTGGCCACAGTCAGAGCCCAAGAGGTATATGTTAAACAACTTAAGCATGCGGCATTTATGTTTATGTGCAGTTAGGGGTTATGAGCAGAATATTACATCATGTAAACAGTGAGTCGGCTGCCAGTGGTAGAGCACGCCACTGCGTTGGCACTGTGCAGCTCCTTATTTGCACCCTGAGCTGGCTCACCATCACAGCGCAGCCTCACCTGACAGCCAGGTGGTGGATAGCTGTGACAGAGCCAGGGTGTCATGAGTGAGCTTAGGGTGTAAACGTACAGCTCACACCAGCTCAGTGTGCATATTCGACAGCTCCAATAAGCTGGCCAAGCTAACTTTAGAAGGAGATCATGGATTACCCACTATTAAAATGGATTTTTATTTCTTTTTTGAATTCCTCTCCAATGTTGGTAGCCTGTATTAAGGGTTTAAGGGCTTCCCATGGATATATTTGTACTGAGTAATAAACTATGACTACTGAGGTTAACAAGTATAGAGTCTACCGCAAGCAAACTTCCTCTCTGTGGCCCAGAATTCCCCCTGGATGATGACATCAGCTAAGAAATTCTCTAATGACAAACTGCAGGTTTCTCTGTGGCAGTGACAACTTACAGTCAGATTGGGGGGGGGCACAATAGTCAATCTTTGGTTACTGCGAAAGTGATATATTAAAACATGTATTTTTGTATGGCAAATTCGATTTTGGCAGACTGGTACAGTTGACGTTGGTCCCAGTTTACCTGCTGCGTTAGTTTCGGGACAAACTGAACTTTATTGTGGGAAAGGCAGCATCATATAACTTCAGCTGACCGCGCTGTTTAATAAATTTACTATCCGCACTTTTCCCAGCCGCCCACCTTAAACACATTCATGGAAAATCAATGCGACGCCACACAGACCTCATTCCCACGGGCCACTACCATACCGGAATTCCGAACTGCTTCGGTTTTTTTGTTATATTACTTACGGAAAAACACAACTGTAGATATAAAAGGGTTCTCGGTGGCACGTTTAAGGGGAAGGGGCTACTTTGGATGTTTTCTGTATGTTTGCTCACTTCCAGTAGTCGGGTTGTAAAAACAAATCAGGGGGGATGCTGAATTTTATCGTTTAAGGGATGGAACAGGGGGGATGTTCGTTTTAGAAGGGGCATGATTTTGACATCCCTCCTCATCTCGAGTACTGCTTACTTCACAAACGAAGCGCGAATCTCAAAGCGCCCTGAGGGGAAAGTGAGCACCGGCGGACACCGAACGTGCCGGCAGGAAGTCAGCGTCCGCGCGTCCGTCCTGAGCCGCAGCGGTGCGCGCTGCCCGCCCGCGCTGCCCGCCGCTCTCACATCCCCTCCCGCGCGCCTTCACACACTTCTCAGCAGAAGAGAGAAGTGCACAGATTTTCTGTCCTTCAGGTGATTTTTTTGTTACCTTCTTTTGGAAAAAGTGCGACAGACACTTGGGAAACAGAAGAGAGCCATAAAAAATTAATCTCAAATATCACACGATCAGTTTAGGCGTTAGAGTGTTAAAACATAGCTGAATATCAGCACTTTAGACTATTTAAGAAAATTACACTTATAACTCTGTGAAAGTGTAATTTTTGTGCAAATTAATACACAATGAATAATAATCTTTAAGTGTCATTCAAGTCCATAAAAATATATGCATGGAAAAAAATATTTATACTGATGGCACATGCAGTTAGGTGAAGTAGTGTCTTTAAATTGCCCAGATTGTGTTATTGTGTGGGTGAGTGTGGTCATTCGTACGTATGCCCAGTGATGGAGTGGAATCCCATTCAGAGTATCCCTCATTTGCTCTAGGCTCTCCCTGCCCCTGGGTAAGGGACAATAGAGACTGATTTCCCCAAATGAGGGAAAGAGCTATGAAACAGGAGAAAATACCCACCTTGCTTTCTTTTACATTATCATTTAATTTTTCAATCTCAGGTTTCCAATAAGCGGCTCAGGGCTCGAATTACAAGGAGGGGGGGGGCATTGGCGATAAGGATCATACCGCATCAGCTTTCCGGGGTATGTTTCAGGCGCGTTCTCCGGCAGGACAATGACTCCCTTTGAGTCAAAGTAGTGCAAAATTCCCTGAGCCTGGAGCAGTTTGATTGGCTGGCAGTCGGATCAAAAAAAAAAAAAAAAAACAAAATTAGATATAAAAAAGGCTGTCTCCATCACTGGGGAGGCCTTATCTGTCAAACTCCCGGGGCATGGAAGAAGAGTATTCCGACATTCCGGAATCTCGTCACACCGGAATGACACTGCATTCTGTCCCTGCTCTGCCATCTCTGTCCGTGTGGAAGACACTATAAAAGGATACCATGGAACAAGGAGGTAGAATGAAAAAATCAAGGATTTATCAGCTTTAACCAGCGACTTTTGCTAATAAGTAATGTAACTCCTAGGAAACCGTAATGCTATCCAATGACTCAAAAACATCCAGGGATGCTGTGGGGGGGGGGGGGGTGATTTTGACTCTGCTAGAAGCCAAAGTCTGGAATGAAATTGAGGTTCCAGCTAGTGGTTCCTCCAAAGGATGGAAAATCACAGCCTGCAATGAGATTTCAGCGATGACCCCCTTTGCATCGACGCCAAATAATGAAGCAAAACTGTTGCAGGAGGAAGTGCCACCCATGGCCGGCCGCCCACGGCCCGCCGCCCACAGCCCGCCGCCCAGAGCCCGTCACCCAGGGCCCATCACCCATGGCCCGCTGCCCGCCCCCCACTGCAGCTCAGGCGCATAGCGGGGGCTGTTTTCATCACATCTGCGCATTTTTGGCAGAATGAATTTTCTGTTGGGTGCAGACATCGGATGGGGACTCAAACCTGCAACCTTTTAGACGTTTATCCTGTTTCTTCACCTGTACAGCAGTTCTGCTGTCTGTTGGAAAGGAGCCTGCATGTATGCCCTGCCTTCTAAAGTACACCTGGTGCCCCCCGCCCCCATAGCCCGTCTGTGAGGCTTCTGCCCCCTCCTCCACAAACACATTGCCTCTGCCCCCATCACCTCAGCCGGTGTTTGTGTGAAACTGGCCTACCGCGGTCAGCAGGGCCACCTTCACAGTGACCTGTGCAAACAGCCTGGGCTTTGCTCTCAACCGATAACGCCAACCTGGGTATCAGGGCCGTGGGAAAGCGGTCCGCTAGCCGAAGATTGCCAGTGCGGAGCTATGGTGTGACTCATCACAGCCATCAAGCCCTGTCGCCCACAGGCACCATCAAGTCATCTCACACAGCATGTTCACGGTCATCTGTCTCATAATTCGGCCCGACAGATGCCTAAAACAAAGTCAAAAGTTGGAGCCTTTTTTGAGATCATTCAAGGGTCTATCAGCCGGGTCCCAACTGGGATCTGGACCACTGATGTGTCTCCATACACAGCAAAGCCTAAAAATTCAGCAAATGGGATCCTTCATTGCCCACTGTGCTATTCAGCAATGATATAAAGCACTAAGAAGGCCACCCTTTGCACTTGTTCCTCACCATCGTTTCATTCCAAGACCCTCACAGAGCCACTGTTCAATCCCACCCCCCACTTGCCGACAGACGCAGACTTCACAGGACCAAAAACTAATTGTCATTCAAAGAGTTAATTATCTACGTATAATTTCCATAGTTTTTGTCATAGTCTTAGACGATCCCAGTAAACAAAACCTGACAAAACCCTGGTAAGTGCCCGAGGGGAACATGATAGTGCCCAGACCTGCCTACGGTTATGCCGTAACCCCCCACCCCGGATGTGACCTAGGCGGCAGTGTAATCTTACGGTGATTCACTGTGTAAATATTATCCATCTGTCAACCTGGCTTCCTGATGGAGTAGTTTATGTTTCACACATGCCGTGGATTCCTGTCCCCCACAGTCACATGGTGGCATTGGGGAGGAGCCAGCTGCCACAGTGGCAGAGAGCTGTGGCAGAAACATCGTAAGAGCACAACACGTGTGCATAATTACACGTCTGAAATGCGCGGTCAGAGCCCAGGGCTCGGCGGGTAACACTTCCTTTGAAATTACGGTCTGTTTGCCCAACACTTCTCTCTTCTATGTTTCGTAAATGATTAACGGCAAAGCGGTTGGCTGGTCACGGGTCGTCTTGTTGACTCCATCGGGGAACCACATCAGACCGTACAGTCGCTCAATTAGAAAGTGTGTTCTTTGGCATCGCCGCTCGGCACAGATGTTCTGTATTCTGCTAATTGGGTCTGAGGATACCAGCACCCCCCACCCCCAGCCTGCTGTCTTTCATGGGGTCAGAGCATTGCGGTGGGGACATCGCGGCAGCCTGGATGGATTGGAGGTGGCCCGTCTGGGGGTGTCATGGCTGGCATTTGAGAAGCCTGACCCGTTTTCCCCACACACCTCCTGTTTCGTAGCAGGACAATGAGTGGCATTCTTCATGAATGGTGAGGACGACAAAGGGGGGAGGAGAATGGGATGGGGGAGCAGTCAAATGCCGTCTGAAGCTGGGATTCTGAGGTTAGCAGGGGCACGCACACACACCCAGAAGCATGAGGCCGCCTAAATACACACGGACGTACGGATTAATGGCTCACAACATTACTTGCAGGCAGACAGGCTCAGCCGGGCACCCCCCTACCAATGCTTGCTTTGGGAAAAACCTGACTTAACCTGGGGAAATCCTGTATGCCCACCCGCGGCCCATTTGAGGCCCAGTGGCGGCCTGTATGAGGTGTTCTGGAGGTCCACCTGAGCCTCATTTGTGGCCCAGCGGAAGCCCCACCCGAGGCCTATTTGAGGGCTCAGACTTTAGCTGGTGTCCGTGTCAACCTGTAAGTATCAGATATGCAGATGTGCAGGTTACATGCATGCGTATTTCATGTGCTTCTGTTAAGCAGAGGTCAGGCTGACACATATACGGGGCTTTAGACAAATCCCTTACTGATAGGAGTAGGAATGGCGTTTGTTTTCAGGCATGTAAGCCGGAATCACGACGTGGATAGGGGAGGGGCTGACCTTCAACCCAGGCGGTGGGGGCCACATGACTGGCGGCACGGTACCGCAACCAAGCGGATCGCAGAACCTTCTGGTCCTCCGGCATTCCTCTCCTAAGCCCCCACACCCCCACTCCCTCACCTGAGGTCAGCCAGGCAAGTCCAGGGAGTCAAGTCACAGCCAACTAGAAAGTTCTCATACCTTTCTGCTGAAACAGAGAGAGCTATGATCATCCACTGCCACCCCCCCACCCCCCCCCCACCCCAAGGCAGG
>JAODKL010000095.1:3422995-3435290 GCA_026780765.1 Petrocephalus schoutedeni
GGGGGGGGGGGGGGGGGGGGGGGCAGGGGAGCCATTAGGGGCACACCATATACTGCCATAGAGGCGACACTGTCTTTGGTCACAACAATAGCTGGAATTCCTTAACGCCAAGGAATGGGAAGATCATTGGCTTGGGTTGGGTGGGGTGGGGGGCCTGGGATACCCAGGAGCAGCGGTATGCAGGGCAGTGTCAACATCATCAGGAGGATCTCTCTCAGGGTGACAGAGTGAAGACCTGGACGTGCCAGAGGCTGCTCCTCTGACCAGCGCACAGCCCCGCTGAGCCTCAGCCATCTCCAGTGCATCTCCTCACTTCTGCCCAACCTTCAAGCTTGCACCCAAAGTGCAAAGTGCCCCCCCAGAGTGGCTGTCCTGCCAAAGCCATCCTGTACCCTCTGAGTCACAGCCGTGGAAGTCGCACTCAGGGTTCAGAGAGCTCTATCCAGACCAGGACACCCTGGGAAGGACCTAGAGGTCCAGGAAAAGGATTGAGTTGGGGTGGCAGAGCCAGAACATCCCCCCTAGACACGCACAAGCCAGCTCACACCTTATATCCTTTCAGCTTCAGCCAAACAGCACTAAAAACCAGTAAAGGTAAAAACCAGTGAAACATAAACATGAGTTTGGCAAACCCAGTGGGTGGTTAAATGGCACATGATTGATACCCATTTCACACGTCTGTTATTGGCCTTCTCTTCACGCCCGACCACATCGCACAAGGACTACAACAGCGAGAAGCATTCCCACTATAAAAAAGGCACGGTCCTTCAAAAGCTACAGGGATCCTGATTCCTGCAAGCGAAATTCCCCGATGCTGTTGTCTACAATAATATTCCTTAATATCTGCCTTAAGGTGTCCCTGGCTGGGATGCGGGGATACAAGCTCCCTTAGGCGGGACACATGGGGCGCAGAGCCGGCCCGGATGATGGGCTGGGGGGGGGGGGGGGGGGGGTCTGATGAGGGTGTTTATTCACAGCTGAGTGGAGCCACTCTGGGAGGTAAGGAGCCTCACGCCTGCGGAATAAACCCCCAGGCGACCCGCCCGATACAGCCGAAAGCTGGCGAGGAGCGGACGGCGCCCCCGGGGGAATACGGAGCTGCTTTGCCTACCTCTGTCTTACCCACATGACTTTTGCAGAGATTAAGTATAGGAAAACTAAGAATATTTAGAAAATATTTTTTAGAGCCCAAAGTACTTTAGAAGACAATTAAACACTGAATAACATGAATATAAGCTATGCGCACACCTGCGCCCCCGGAGCCGCGGCCGCCAGCGCACCGCTTGCCCGGGCTCCGGCTCCGGCTCTAACTGCGCCCCAAACAGTGCCGCAAGGTGCGGAGCGCCGGAAGCGACATGCGAGGTCCAGGTCATGCCCGAGCCGTATTTCTGCAACTTAATTGCGCACCTGGACTGCTTGGCCGGACAATTTTATCACGATTAAACCGATTTGAAGAAGACTTCTGGTCTTTGACTATAGGCTACTGTGTCCAGGGATATATGCTAGCAGTAAAATAAAGTTAAAATCGTAGAACAACCTCGATTTAAAAGGAACAACAATAAAAATATCGGGGCGCTCTTAAGGAAGCGGCCGCGTCCACAGCGGGACACGCGTCCGCCGGTTAACAGCGCCGCCCGCCCGCCCGCAGCTGCTGGTAATAAAGCGCGTCGGTTACACTGTTTCCGCGGCTCCGGTCACACGCGTCTCGGCGTCCGCAGCGCGATCGCGGGTTTCCCGTTAACCGCCGAAGTATCGCCAACAAACAGCAGCTTAACCGACAATAACGCGATCGTGAGAAACGTACCCGTCACGTTCCCTCCGTGTGATCCACATCACCGTCCCAGGATCTAATCCACAGCGAGAAACCCATCGCCGCTCCGTCCCATGTGCGCATCCGAAGTATCCGATCTCGGGGAGACATCTGCACCCAGGACAGCGCTGCTGTGCCATAACATAGCTGCTTGCAGACAGCGCTGCCTGCCTTGCAGACGCACATCACATGCGGACTCCGGAGTTCCTCCTCCGGGACAGGCTGGCCATGTGTCCGCCCGCCGCACCGCCGCTATTCCTGTCCGGGACTGCGCCCTTTACTTTTCTTTAAATTCCAGATTTCATCCGGAAAGTCCTCCCCAATATGAGTGGCAAATCCATTTTATATATTGAAAAATCCGCGCGTAACATCAGCTGCTCCCAGAAGGTCCCATCATGGAAAACAGCTGCGGAGGTAAAATGCTAGGTTTCTGCGGCAGGAATCCCCGCAGCTCCTTTGCGGGAGGCGCTGCCTTGCAGAAGCGGGATCCCCCGTCCGTGCGCTTCGGCCAACCGAGCTCGGCACTGAACCATCGCGCCCGCAAAGCTGCGATACTCCGGGGCTGCCTCACCTGACGCGTCAAAGCAAAGCATTGTGGGTGTCGGAGTTCATGCTGAAGGAGAAACTCCCAAACCGCTGCCATACCATAATACTGACTTTAAGCTGTACCAAAGAGATTCATTCGCTGACTCTGTCATACGCATATTTTCTCTTGTAATTCACATATAAATTATATATAGATTATAAGACAATATACTATACAATTGTAAAAACTTATTACAAGTGTATAGTTGTAGTATTGCGCAGTAGCTTTATGTAATTCATATTGTAATAACGAATACAAATTAAATACGTGGGGTAGCCTAAATAATTCTGCTTTTGTACAAAAGCTGTCTGCTTGCTCTGAAGCATCTTCTTTTGCAGTTCCCAACCTGTCTGCTTGCTCTGAAGCATCTTCTTTTGCAGTTCCCAACCTTGAAGTCTCACACAACCCCTTAAGGCTGTTTTTTTATTATATCGGGAGTCAGTGAATGTACTAGTACGCAAAAGCAAGACCGGATCAAAATACGAAGTGGAGCACCGGCAGGACAGCGCGGGTGTGCAGGGAAAACAGTGTGAAATGAAAGAGGGCGTGGTGGCAACTCCTAATCTTCTCCACTATTCACTACTGAGAGGCCTGTATGCATGTCTGGTCAAAATGAGAGGTCTGTGAACTGAAAGGAATATGCGTGTGTGTGTGTGTGTGTGTAGGATAGATGCTGAACCCTATCCTGTGAAACACAGTGAGGTAACACCCTACACATACCTGAAGGCCTTATATGCAATATGCAGTGTAGTGATGGCAGTTCAAACTCATGTATGTCTCTGGACTGTGTGAGAATACCCCAGAACTAACCCACACATCACAGAGAGAACATGCAGGCTCCACATATATGTTACTAATCCTGCCATGATGATCTGTTCAAATACATAATTTGGGACGGTGCCCAGTGGTGTCCCATCCAGGGTGTGTCCCCGCTCAGTGCTCCCGGGGATGCCCCTTAGGGCCGGGTTCCCCAATTCTGGCCCTGAATGGCCTGAATTCAACACAGTTTAAAGATTACCCTGCGCAACACACATTTTAATCAGCTAATGAACTGAATTAGTAGGCATGTTTGAACAGGAAAAGCTGCAGACTGGATTCAGGCCCTCCAGGACCGTCACTGGGAAACCCCTGATGAACGGGTGTATTGTTTTTATTTTGTCCTTAAACGGGAAAGGAATCTCAGAAAATACGATAATTATTGCAGCATATATTTTAAATGAAATACCTTAACTCCTGGGCTCCGGGGTTCAGTGGTGAGCCACTGTGTGTCCCCAGTGCCCGGAGAGAGCGCTACCCGTCAGTCACAGGTACCCCGCCGCTGTGTGTCCCCAGTGCCCGGAGAGTGCGCTACCCGTCAGTTACAGGTACCCCGCCGCTGTGTGTCCCCAGTGCCCGGAGAGTGCGCTACCCGTCAGTTACAGGTACCCCGCCGCTGTGTGTCCCCAGTGCCCGGAGAGTGCGCTACCCGTCAGTTACAGGTACCCCGTCGCTGTGTGTCCCCAGTGCCCGGAGAGTGCGCTACCCGTCAGTTACAGGTACCCCGCCGCTGTCTGCCGTTTGGCCACCTTGTACACATGGTGTTGCGTGACTGGAGGCTCGGGCCGAACCACAAAGACGCCGTTATCCATTCCTGCTCGGGTGCTTCATTCCCGTCCCGCATTCCACAGCTGCAATCCCTGCTGCCGTTTTTATACAGTTAGAAAAAAGAGGAAGGTCAATACAATTATATATATGTATGGGCCGATAAGTTAGAGCGAACACATTTTATTAGTTTATTAGTATGCATACTGATGAGTTACATTAACTAAAGAAGCTACAAACATACCTCACTTGTCATTGAACCTAATATATTTTATTTTATTAAATCTGAATCATTGCTGACAATTATTGCCCTTATAATGAAAGTAAGTACCTAGGCTACTCAAATTACCAGGCACACTTGAAGGCCTGTGTTATTCTTAGTGCAAAATCATTTAGTGCTAAAAACACTAACCTCCAGCAATTTGTGTACTCTGCCTTTCCGGCTGATACCGCAGCGGTATTAATTATAGGAATTATCTAAATACTTAGTTTGGAAAACACTGGGCTGTAATTTGATCGCTGTTCATTTGGTTGTAAACTTGGTTGTAAAAAAGAAAAACGCACAGCTATGAAAACAGTGCGGCGTGTAACGGGGCTGCGGTTTGCTCCTAGAAAAGGCCCTTTTGGGGAACCTTCTCGCATTGCCGTAATAATAATGGCTTTACGGGAGGTCCGCGCCGGTTTAGTGCAGGTGTTTCCGACCACCCTGTCCACACACCTCTCTGGACTCTGCAGAATAGCTGCATTCCCCCGCCTGGCTAAATATTCAGCCGGTCCTTTCTTCTCTGGGGTCCTTGATCAGTGATTTGCGTTTGTGCGGAACATTTGTTCCGCTGGTACCTACGTGAGTCAAAGGAATCCTGGCAATCTTAATAAAAGCCCTCCCAAACAATAACATTTATTTAAATTATTATCAATAGTGCAAACACCCCCAGACCATTTACAATTGGCCCATTATTCACTAGATTATAAATACAGGGGAGAGAAAAGCAGTTTCCTTTTTTCCTTTTTTTGCACAAGCCGACTCTATTCACTGAAAAAGAAAGAGCACCCGAGGATGATGATGCTGGTTACAGTGTCCCGACAAAGCGCCCGCTTATGCGGCCCCCTGCGCTGTCTGCCCTGGGACTCCCCGGGTACAAGGCCCCATTCAGCAGCTGAGGAACAAACACTTCCTTATGTGTCTCTTAGCGGCTCAGGCCAGTGCTGAGAGCGGGCCGAGATGGGGCTCCGTAACAGGGCTGCAGATCAGCGCTATAAATTAAATCAGCCCCTTTCTTTCCACTATGTTGACATTGTATTTTTTTCCTTTATAATTATTAACATTCTAAGAAGTAAAATTTGATTTAATTGTATAATTAATCAACACATGGGTTACTTTAAGGCAAGTTCTACTTCGGACAGTGGGAAGATTAAAAGAAACAAATTGTAGTTATTTTGTGTCTTTGAAACAGATATTGCCCGGGGGAAACTTTAAAGTGAAAAACGTTTTTGGGTGTCCAACCCCAGCATACAAAATGGAAGTTATGGCATCCTGCTATAAAACCCCATAATCTCCTCTGTAAAAGGTCATGGGCATTTGGTCCCTGGTCCGGCTGTGGCTCACTCCCAGGCGACGACCAGGCTCGCAGCACTGCTAAACCAGGCGGCCCACTCAGGCCCATACACGGGGCGAGTTACATATGAATGGTGCATGTGTGTTTTCGGACCGAGGGCTTATAGATCCCATGAGAGGAGCCACTTAGTGAGGAAACCGCATAATCAATTAGTTTGCTGGAGTACAATAAACTTGTTATTTTTAACTTTATTTTGGCTAAATGACTTCCTTAGTGTTCATTAAACCCCCCCCCCCCCCCCCCGAAATGCACAAGATGCACACACACAAGTTTTAACGCTGATGGAAAGCGCCAACTGATCTGTCCATTTCGGTTATCTCGGAGGGGGGGTTGGGGCTGTGATCACTCAGCGCTGGGGAGTAGCCCTCTGACCAGGACTGTGCATGCCAGTGTGTGAATCTGAGGTATCCATAAAGGGATTAGCATGCGGGTGCGGGCATCTCGGGACCAGCCCGGCGCCACGCGGTGCCCGCCGCCTCAGGTGCGGGCATCTCGGGACCAGCCCTGCGCCACGCGGTGCCTGCCGCCTCAGGTGCGGGCATTTCGGGGCCAGCCCGGCGCCACGCGGTGCCCGCCGCCTCAGGTGCGGGCATGTATATGTGTGTGTGTGTGTGTCTTTGTGTGTGTGTATATATATATATATATATATATATATATATATAGAGAGAGAGAGAGAGAGAGAGAGAGTTTAGTTTTTCAAGCAATTTGGGAGGTGGTGGCCTACTGGTATGAGGTTAGGGACCAGGACGTCACCAGTTCAAATTACGTCCCTGTAATGTAATGCAATGTAAGATGCTCTGGATAAGGGTGTCAGCTAAATGCCATAAATGTAAGTTCCCCACCTTAACATGCAATCAGCCAGCTGACTGACAGCTCTGCCAGCCAATCACAGAACATGGTGGACATCTACAGTACAGCTTCCCTAAGTGGCAACTTCAGTTTCTGCATTTGGATAGATTCCATTACATTAATGAATCACAAAACAAATATTTTTGAAGACATAATATTAGCTTCAGGCATTTTTATGGAATTACATAAAATACTTAGCTTAGAGATTTTGCTGCCATAGCTAAGACACCGTCAATATGGCTCTTTCCGTTGAACAATTAAGCCCTTCATGACCTGAAGGATATAAGTTTGTGGAATTTCTAAGACTGACGCATCACTCTTTTGCAGAGAAGCCAGGCTCTGTGGGCACAATGGCTGCCTTGTGCTTCCAGGGTTGATCCCAACCATGTGTGTATAGTTTCCATATTCTCCTCATGCTAGTGTGAGTTTCCTGGGTACTTGGCTGTCTTCCATTGACAGGTGGCCCAGGTGAACCGCTCATACAACATTGCTCTTAGTGGGTACAGGACTAATAGGGACTAACGTCGTCCCTGGGATGTCCACTTCCTTGTATCCTTTGTGGCATCAGACAAGCTTTAGTAGACCACTATCCTGCTAACTGCATGGTTGGTGAAAACAGATGGATGGATCTTCACTTTGAGTGTAAATTAGGTATAGGGGGGCTCAAATATGCAACAAAACTGGGACGTAGGTCGACGCGGGTCGTCTTGCGGTTAAGAGACTTCGATAAAAGATTGGGTGATGAAAGATAGCAATCCTGGATGGATGGTGGTCCTCGGAATTCTGGGAGTGCTGTGGAGACCATCCGGAGCACCAGCATCAGTGGAGTTCTGGAAGCACACTGTTGCGTGTCTTCAGCAGAGTGCGGCCTGGATGTGGCTCCCGGATGAGATGAGAAACAGATGCAGCGGGTGCCTTTTTATTTGATTGCAGGCAGGAATGTCCATCCGCCCCGCAGCCGCTTGCGTGCGGCCGCACTTCAGTTCAAGGTCTAGCAGCTACCCAGACGGCAGAGTGCCGGAGGGGAACGGGGTCAGGAAAGCATTGGGTCATCTGTTTCTCAGCTCCGGATTGGGGGGGGTCCATTTCCACTGCGCTCCTGCATTGTTCATCAGCGCAGCAGAGGACAAGTGGGGATCGGTGGAGACCACTGCCCAGCCCCCGGTGGGGAGGGTGGACTTATCGCAGGACGTCAACATGCACAGAGGCTGCAGGACGCTGCACCACTGCTACGCTCCTGCAGACACGTGTCTGCACGCTTGCCAGCTTCCACTGTGCGGCCGCATAAAGGCGCCATTGTTAAGTTGCGTGCAAAGCGCCAGCTATGGCCCTAGGCCCCGCCCCCCTCTCTTAACCACAGACAGATTTTTTTTCTCCCTTCTACACCTTACCCGCTCTTTGTTACAGGTAAACATTTGATGTCGGCACGCAATCCCTGGAAAGTCTCCACCCTGTTACACTCTCTCTCCCGCACACACAGACAGCTATTGACAGTCCTGCAGCCTGACACATTACCTGCTGCTACCAACCAGCTACTGACTCCCCAGCTGAAGGTCCCTCCCAGCAACAGGCTGCTTTCAAGGCATCTTTCAGATATGATAGACCCAGTTCTGCTCTCAGCCCAGCATCACCACACCTCACGCTCTCTCTCCCAGCACCGACCCGGTTCTGCCCTCGGCCCAGCATCACCAAACCTCACGCTCTCTCTCTCCCAGCACCGACCCGGTTCTGCTCTCGGCCCAGCATCACCACACCTCACGCTCTCTCTCTCCCAGCAGTGACCCGGTTCTGCTCTCGGCCAGCATCACTGGTTTTCAAAGACATTTATTACAGTACACTATGCAGCATCACTATTAATGAGGTTTTACTGTAAAGAGAGGGGATTTTTAGAGGTGCCTCTAGTGTCATGTCCTGCCCTGCCTGACCCTCCTGTCTCCTCCCTGGTGCTCACGAGCCTCACCTCTCATTCCTGCCCTCCTGTTGATTACACCCACCTTCCTCCTGTCTGTTCCCTCCTTTGTCCATTATTTAAGTGCTTCCCAGTCTAGTGATGCCCAGTTCTGTTGTCCCATTTTGGATCCCTGGCGATCCTGTTTGTTTCTAGTTCTGTTCAGCTCCTGTAATAAACCTTCCTCTGTTCGGCCCCAATGTCTACTCCCAGGTCTTCCATCCCACCTGACCATGACATTATGGATAATGAGGGAATGCTCCTCTCTTGAGAGCACTTCCTTTGGGATGTCGTTATAGAGAATAGAGGTTGTGACAATGATGGTGTGACCAAGATACTGAGTGAAAAAAATGGGATTCAGGTTTTACCCAGAATGATGCAGCTGTGTTCCTGCTTTTGCAATATGGTTGCAGAGGCATGCAGTGGTAGCCAAATAATAACAAGCCTACAGTAAATGCCAAGGGTACACACAGTGCGTACTGCAGTAGGCATCCATGATTCCATCAAAGCCCTACTTTCCCAATCCTCATCATAGCTGGGGATGATTAGCAGTAACCACACCTAATACCTACCTTCAACTCAGTATATAAAGGGGGGGGGGGCTTGGCAGAGAGGGCAATCCACTGTGTCCTAAGGATGTACCCATCTCGCCCAGTTTCCGTGGTCAGGAAATTCCTCACTAAGACTGGTTTGGTTAAAGTTCATATTTGCCATATAAACAGTCTCTGAAAATGAACCCCCCTCACCACCCCCCAGATATGATGAAATATTCAGAATGTCGTGACAGTGTTAGCTTTGCTGGACAAGCATCTGGGTCGATTCCCAGTTTACTGTGAAGCATCCAGTGCAAGACGTCCGCAGACGATCAGTTTCACACGATCAGTGTCGGGTGATCAGTTCAAAGGTATGTTGGATCAGCATCTCCTCCTGGTTGCCCTCTGCCTCCTGCCCTGCAGTATGGCTACAGACCCCCCCTTCACCTAATACCCCTCCTGGGGTGTAGGCCACTGACAAGAGCTCTCCAAGCAGCTTGGTTCTGGGCCAGTCTCCCCAGTTGCCTCCAGGTTGATCCATTTGCTTCTGCTTCCAGGTCACAGCACTAGGTGTTTGTCGACCACCCTCTTTACCTTTCCCTCTGTTGAAGATGTTTTGGCGAAAGCCTGGATCTTCTTGGTGATGATTATGATGGTCCACCACTTCTTGCTCCATAGAGTATGATTGAAACCTGCTCTTGGTGGTGATGGGCAGGTCCCTGGATCCCCAGATGTTTTGTAGCTATCCACCTCCACTAGTGCTTCACCGTCCAGTCTGATAGGGGATGTACTGGCAGCTGTGGACCTGAGGAACCCAGGCAGATTTTCCACAATGATGCTTTCCCGACATCTGTTGTTCCGCGTGGGAGAGAAGAACCAGATCATCTGCAAAGTTGCGGTCATCCAGCTGTGTTGCTTCTGCACTGTAGACATCTTCATGACCCAGTCTAGTGCCAGCTGGAACAAGAAGGGTGATGGCAAACAGCCATGCCTCAGGTCTGAGTTCTGGATGATGTCGGTGATCATTGGCACCCATAGTGTCTCAGCAACTTCCAGAGGGTCTCTCATTATCCTAGCCAACACCTTTTACCATTGTCATCCAAAGCAACAAGTGAAGCAGGTTATACATCCCAACAGGGGCGGATTGGCAACACAAAGCAGCCTGGAAATTTGCCGCTGACCAAGGTGGGGAAAGGGATATATTTCGCTGATTGCTATCAACCAGCTGACTAGCAACGAAATAAAGCATTTTCCGGTGACTGACTTGGAAATGCTGAGATCAAACCACTAGGTTCGGTACTGAAGGGTTGGCCCTCGCAAGATCAGCCTACCAGAAAAATTATGGGATTTCCTGATGGCCAGTCTGCGCCTGCATCCCAAGTACACAGCTGTCATGGAGCCAGCTTTGGTACAGGAGCCACTAGGCTGAGCTTCCAGTGCGTGAACAAGTGCAAGACAATTATTAGAGCAAGACTGCATAAAGCACCATTTAAAGGCTCACATCAGAAGAGCTATACAAAAAAAAAAAGAACACCAAGGGAAGAAGTAGACTTAGTTCCTACTGGTTCCTAAGTGAGACATACAACAGAGGACAGAACAGTGCCAAGTGAAATCATATCAATGTAAGAGTCACTGAGCACAGAGGTTAGTCTGGCTGTTCCCAGGAGACATGGTTCTTAGGACGCTTCTTGAAGGTTCTGACGGATTCTGCAGACCAGCTGTACCAGTTCCCACAGACAGTAATCCCAAAGTCTGTGAGCATATGATTCTGGTTTGAAGTCCTCCTCACCATGGTGTTTCCTCTAGATCGGCGGCCTGTATCTGGCCAAAGGCACTGATTGTGTCCAGGGAGGCCAAACAAAGGAAGGCCTGCCCCTTTGATTGGAAACAGGAAGTGATCGGCATGAGGGAAGAAAGGCTCCCTAATATCCAACTGGGTTCCTTCTCTGTTCTTCCAGCTGCCATAGCTATGGGGACGAACAGTTCTCCTCGGATGGGGCCAGGCTGCCTCCCCCTTCTCAGCCCATACTATTTTTCAAAGCCCCAGGGAGCCCCAAGAACAATAGCCATTGTCCTGTCAGCCAATCCCGGCCCTCACCGTGGTATGGCAGTTAATGGCCAAGGCTCCCGGGGCCTTGAATGGATCCATTGTCCCATGTCTCCTCACTAACATTTAGGTAAGTTTCTGCTCAGGCACAGTTACACATCTGCATGAGGCATTGTGCCTTTTTTATCGGGGGGGGGGGCAAAAGGCAAAAAAAATCTCCTTATATCTGGGACAGCAGTGATCCCTGCCGGATGCTCAGGGACACTGCCACGCCTCAGCACACACACCATGGGCAATCTGGGGCCACCCATCTGCCTGACCACATAGAGATGGTAAGTGGGCGGATCCTATGTTCTGCATTCTTCCCCATCCTCCTCATGCCTGTAGCCATTCAGCATAACTGCCCCACTGATCATGTGACACATTTACCTTCATTTAGGAGATGCGGGCTCAACCATCACCCCGTAGCAGAATGGGTTAAGGGCCCAGCAGCCATATCATTATATTGCTGGCCACGGGGTTTGAATCCAAGTGCAGAAAGCCATAACCAATGAGCTACATCCCATAATAAAACCAGTGGGAGTTTATAAGTGAAGGACACAAGCGCACAACCTGTGGCTCAAGAACAAGTTGCCCCTCTCTGTCTTTCTGCCTTTGCTCAGTCAGAACGAGTTTAGACAGGGGTGCCCGGGTGATGGTGTGTCTGTGTGCCCAAGGTGCCCGGGCGACTGTGTGTCTGTGTGCCCAAGGTGCCCGGGCGACTGTGTGTCTGTGTGCCCGAGGTGCCCGATGTGCCCGGGTGACGGTGTGTCTGTGTGCCCGATGTGCCCGGGTGACAGTGTGTCTGTGTGCCCAGGTGATGGTGTGTCTGTGTGCCTGGTTGACTGTGTGTCTGTGCGCCCGATGTGCCCGGGTGACGGTGTGTCTGTGTGCCCGATGTGCCCGGGTGACGGTGTGTCTGTGTGCCCGGGTGATGGTGTGTCTGTGTGCCCGATGTGCCCGGGTGATGGTGTGTCTGTGTGCCTGAGGTGCCTGGCTGACTGTGTGTCTGTGTGCCCGAGGTGCCTGGCTGACTGTGTGTCTGTGTGCCCGATGTGCCTGGGTGACGGTGTGTCTGTGTGCCCAGGGTGCCTGGGTGACGGTGTGTCTGTGTGCCCAGGGTGCCCGGGTGACAGTGTGTCTGTGTGCCCGAGGTGCCGGGTGACTGTGTGTCTGTGTGCCCGAGGTGCCGTGTGTCTGTGTGCCCGGGGTGCCCGGGTGACTGTGTGTCTGTGTGCCCGAGGTGCCCGGGTGACTGTGTGTCTGTGTGCCCGAGGTGCCCGGGT